>WNGS01009795.1:0-33787 GCA_020271785.1 Procambarus virginalis | reverse complement strand
CGATAAATCACTCACCATGTGATTTAGGAGTGCGAGATCTCCTTAGTGTTCCCAATAACGTTTGATAGCTATAGGCTACATGTGTCAGCAGTAATTAGATATATATATATTAAATCGTAGTGTCACGGTGCCCAGTGTTATTGTGATATTTACTGTGTGGTGATTGCAAATTTGGGACCTATGTTCTAGGGTTATTGAGAGCACTGGGGTCATTTGCAACAGTAAATAAGTAAGTGTTGAGCAGTATTCTAATACTTGGAAATTAGAGTACTTGCCGTGTGTGTTGTTGCAAAGGGGTTTCATTGTTAGTGATTGTTGCTAGAGTTGAGCAATCACCGTGGTAACTGCAGTTCAGTAAAGCCATTGTGAGGGCAGTGTTCTAGAGGGTTCATGTCCTGTATGTTATTTTACTAGGTTCTGCGGTATTGTCATTGCAACCGAATTGTAACGTAAATCACTGTGATTTGTTAGTGTGATTTGACATTGTCGTGGGTGAACTCGGTTGTAGACGAGTACTTGATATACATATATTCTCCTGTTTATCTGGTAGGACATCGAAGTCCAGTATTCAGTGAGGTGAATGCGAGGCAATTAATATAAGGTAACCGAGGGAACGCCCATTGCTTTAAGAGAATTTGTTCTTTGACAATTTGAGTAACGTAGAATACGTTTGGGTTAATTTACTTTCCTGCAAGCAGCTACGGTAGTCTCAAGGAGCCTAGCCACCAGCCAGATAAGAATTAGAGTATTGTCTGTCGTAATTAACGGTCAGTGGGCCGGGTAATTGACGTGTTTCAGGAAATCAAAGTAATTAATCTCGATCCTTGTTGATCCTCACACGAAGGCAACATTGTTCCATTAACGTAACGTCGTTATTTATGTCCGAAAGTACCGGCACTTGATTGACTCGTGGAAGAGTAACGTCATTTTAGAATAACGTAAACGTGGTGCCTAATTACTGTTATTAGCCACCTGAATTGGTCTGGGTATGGAAGGCTCAGACGGAATTCATACCTTAATGTAAATTGCTGAGCCAGTGTGAAAGTTGCGTATTTAACTGTTTAATTATTGATCTTGAGGATAGTAATTAATTACTCTAAAGGTAATCACGAGTGATTACCGTTCTCTTAGCACTTTGGACATTGTAAATCAGTTTACCATCGCTGAGTGATTATTAACCGATTAACGTAAATTAACGTAACTAGTAAAGAGATTAATCAGCTGTCTTGCAGTACAGGGATTAATGGGATTTTCTCACTGAATGCTCGACGGGTAGTATGTTGTGTAATTTCCGCATTACTAGTGACAGTTGTAAGAGAAGGTTATTAGATTAACGTAAATGTTTTGTTATTAACGTAATCAATTGTTATTGATTATTGATCGTCCGTGGGACGGAGTGTTAACGTAAGGATTAATTGTGGAAGGGTGCTGGAGTTGCCAGTGAACCCATTAGTTATTGTTGTCATTGAAAGACTACTGATTTGATTGCATTGCAACCGCTATTGCAGGTGTAGACTGCACCGAGGCGTAGAACAGTTAGGAGGTTACTGGAGACGTGTTTCAGAACTCACTGTGTCATTTGTTGTAATTGTCATTATAGATCTGTTAGTTCTTGCTTGCTTGTTGATTCTCTGTGGGCACGCTTATGTTCGAGTTAGTTCATTATGCAGTCCGAGGGGCTGGTGTCTAGCTGTCATTGATAGTGTCACAGGAAGGATTTCGAGTAACGTCATTGACATTTCTTTTTGTTTTGTTGTAGTAGTTAGTACTTTATTGAATAAACTAAGTTATGTTAACACTGTCTTTAAGTTACACCCCCACACATTATTATTGTTATGCAAATGTTCTTCACACTCGACTATTGGAGACTTATTTCTGAGCTTTGGATCAAATATATGGCACCACACAACAATAAATATTGTTGAGAGCCCAGGACCTACTCGTTAGATTCGCTTCGGCGAGTTACGAAGGTCGACGACCCAAGTGGAGGGGATTTCAATTTCATTGGGGTCTCGGCGTTTGCTCGCGCCTACTCAATTGTTCGTACAGGGTCCCAAAGTGAGGAATGAGCTGCTTACTACACTGGTGTGTTAGCTAAGCAAGTCCTTCCTCAGGCGACCTAGTTGAATATCACGACAGGAATAATGGTTAAAGATAAAGAAAATTCTTAGAAATTTTCCAAGCTCAATTCCTTATACCAATTTTATTCATTCCACTGACTTAAGTCAGCCCAAAACTCTCACACCCTCGTTTTTCGTCGCCGTCAACCCCTTTGAGTTGTGAAGGTCACCTTTGATGGTAGGACCCCTTCCATCCTCTGTCATTCTTGCTGGTGCCCGGTGCTCTGTCCAGAGTATATTCCTTCTCCTCGGTTTGTAACAAGTGCTGGAGGTTTGGGCATGGTGCCCTCTGCTGCTCTGGGACTGTGTCTCTGTCCTTTGTGTGGGGGTGAAGGTCACTCTAAGTAAGAGTGCACTTCTCCCCAAGCTCGCTGCCTCAACTGCGGTGAGGCCCATCCTACCTTCTCCCGTGCCTGTATCCATTACAAGCTTGAGACAGCCGTCCTCAACTTGAAGCACCGGGAGCGTTTATCTTTTCCTGAGGCGAGGCGCCAGTTTCGCCGGCTCCCGTCTTATGCTAACGTCTCTTATGCTCGCGTGTTGCGCTCTTCCTCTCCTCGTCCTTCCCACCTTCCTCAGACTCTCAACCGTTTCCGGGCCTTGGACCCTGATACGCCCAATGCCCCCTCCTCTGTTCCTTTGAGTTCTGTCCCGAAGGGTCCCCCTCCTGGTCCTCTGTCTGGGGTTCCCCTTCTTTCTACCTGGTCTGTCATGTCTCTTGTGTCTTCTCCTCGTCTCCCTCCGATCCTCCTCCTCCATTTATTGACTCTCCCCGCCGCCTGTCGGTGCAGGCGGATGTCCATCGCTCTCCTAACGGCCGTCGTGTGTTCTCTCGTTCAGCTTCTCCTGTTGAGACACTGGAATCCGTTGCCCGGTAAGTAGTTCCTGGGACACCGGTCTCTTTAAGTCAGAAGCTAAGTCTGGCTCCTCTCCTTCCTCCTCCCCTTCGTAGAAGGAAGTAAGAAAGAAGTTTCGCTTTCTTCCTCGACCCCTCCTACTGGCTCTATTGCTCCTTCCCCTCCCATTTCAGTGGTTGCGTCCCCTGTTCCTGCTATGGAGGTTTCTTTGGCCCCTGCTTCCCTTTCGGTTGCTGCCCTTGCTGAGGTGCGCTCCCCTCTTTCTACTCCCCCAGTTCCTGCTGTTGTCCTTGACTGCTCCTCTCCGTTGTCTCCGCCTCTTCTTCCTCCTCCTCCGGACCTCGCCCGCCCACCTCTGGTCTGTTCTCCCGCTTCCTTCCCTCCGTCTTTGCTCAGTTTACCCATGCCCCCTAGCCCTGAATTTGCTGACCCTGATCCCGACCCTGATATTCTTTAACGTGCTATGTTGCTCTTTCGCCTTTGTTTCTTCCTTGTTTTCTGTTGTTGTTCTTTCTCTTAAAGTCGATGTCTATTCTTCAAAGGAACGTTCGAGGTTATTACGCCAATTTCCTCGAACTCCAACTTCTGATTTCGCGGTTTTCGCCCCTTTGTGTCAGTCTCCAGGAGCCGATGCTTGGTGCTCGTCCTGGTCGTTTGCGTGGCTATTCCTTTCTCTCCCCCCCCCCCCGTTGCTGGGGCACCTAATTCTTCTGCTCCCTTGATTCGCGCTGATGTTCCCTTTGTTCCTTTACTTTTTCCTTCGCCTCTCTATTGTTCTGCTGCTCGTATCTTTGTGGGGAAATGGTACACAGTTTGTTCCATCTATCTCCCCCCGAGTGTCCCGCTTTCTCTTCCTGATTTGAAACACCTCCTGTACTCCTTGCCGAAGCCTGTGCTCCTGATGGGTGACTTCAATTGTCGTCATTCTCTTTGGGGTGATGTTCTGACGAATACCCGAGGTCGCCGCCTTGAGCCATTTCTCCTCTCTTCTTCTTTGTCTCTTCTGAATTCTGGTGAGCCCACTCATTTGGACTCTCGGACTCGCACCCTTTCCTGTCTTGATCTTTCTCTCTGCTCTTCCTCTCTTTACTTAGATTTCACGTGGCAGGTTCTTGATGACCTCCATGGCAGTGATCATTTCCCAATCCTTGTTCTTTTTCTCTTTTCGCCCTTCCCTCTCTTTCTCTAGGTGGCAGTTTGCTAAAGCCGACTGGGACCTATTTACCCTCAGTGCTGCTCTCTCTGACCTCTCTCTTCTGCCTCTCCCTCGCGCTCTCCTCCTTTTTCATGACAGTCTTCGACGCTGCCCTCCGCTCTATTCCTCGCTCTTCCTCTCGGGGTCCACAAAAGTGCGTTCCCTGGTGGAATGCGGACTGTGCTCGGGCTGTCCGCTGTAAGTGTGCAGCCTGGAAGAGGCACCTCGTCGGCAAGCGATCTATTCTTTTCTTTTCTTTCGTAAAGCGAGTGCGGTGGCCCGTAGGGCCATCCGTACGGCTAAACGTGAATGTTGGGCTTCTTATGTCTCCACAATTACGTCCGAAATAACCCCTGCCACAGATCTGGAAGCGTATCCGCAAGATAGCGGGTAAGTTTGTTCCCGATGTTTCCCCGGTCCTTCACCTCCATGGTACTCTTGTGGCGGACCCATTGCAGGTCGCTACCGAACTGAGTTCCCACTTTTCTTCTGTTAGCTCTGGTCTTCATCTTCCCCAATCTTTCCTTCTTCGTAAACCTGTCATCGAGTCTCGTCCTTTGGATTTCTGCACTCATCTTCGACTTTCCTATAACGATTCCTTCTCTCTCTGAACTTCGTTCTGCCCTGGCCCTCTGCGGTTCTACGGCGGCGGGCTCCGATGGAATTCATTATGAGATGCTTTGCCATCTCCCTCCGTGCACGTCTCAGTATTTACTGAGTCTGTATAATCGGATCTGGGAGTCGTCGTCCGTCCCTGAGGACTGGCTCGATGCCGTTGTCCTCCCTGTTCGCAAACCAGGGTCTCTGGGAACTCCCTAAGGACTTTCGCCCTATTGCCCTCACAAGTTGTGTCTGCAAACTCTTCGAACGTATGGTTAACGTTCGTCTGATGTGGTTCCTGGAATACCATCACCTCCTCTCCCCTTCTCAATTTGATTTCCACAAGTGCCCAGCACGACAGATGTTCTGGTGAACTTGAAGGTCTATATTCGTACTGCTTTTGCTGCGAGGACCTCCGTTGTTGCTGTCCTTTTTGACCTGGAAAAGGCTTACGACACCACTTGGCGATATCATATTCTATCCCAGCTTCATTCTTTTGGCCTTCGTGGTCATCTCCCTCTTTCTCCGCAGCTTCTTCTCTCGTCGTTCCTTTCGGGTACGCATTGGTACCGCTCTCTCTGCCTCTTTTCAGCAATACGAGGGTGTGCCCCAGGGTAGTGTTCTGAGCACTACTCTTTTTCTGGTTGCCCTCAATGGTCTTCTATCCTCTCTTCCTTGAGGTGTCTTCTCCCCACTCTATGTCGATGATCTTATCCTTTGCTGTCAGGGTGATGATTCCCCTCTCCTTCAGCGCCGGCTTCAACTTGCGATTGATGCCGTGTCGTGTTGGGCCACCGATCATGGCTTCAAGTTCTCTACTTCTAAGACTTGTGCCATGTCTTTTACTCGGAAACGGGTCATTCCTCGTCCCTCTTTGTCACTTTATGGTCATCCCCTTGAGTACAAAGATTCCGCGAAGCTTTTGGGGTTATTCCTTGACACTCGTTTGTCTTGGTCTCCCCATATCTCTTACCTCCGTGTTGAGTGCTCTAAGGCCCTTACCCTCCTTCGAGTATTGTCCCACACTTCTTGGGGAGCGGATAGGCGCACTCTCCTTGCTTTGCATTCCTGTTTCGTCCTGTCTAAGCTCGATTATGGTTGGCCTGCTTATTCTTCTGCTTCTCCTTCTGCTCTTCACCATCTTGATGCTTTGCACCATACTGGGCTGCGCCTCAGTTCTGGTGCCTTTCGTTCGACTCCCGTCCTTAGCTGGTATGTTCACACTGGCTTCCTCTCTCTCCAGGACCGCCGTGATCGCTACTGTCTTCGCTATCTTGCATGGTCCTTGCAACATCCTTCCTCTTGCCTCTGTCGTGCTTTAACTTTTACCCCTCCTGCGGTTCCTTTTCCTCTTCACCACCTACCTCTTCCTGTCCGGTTATCTCGCTTACAGGATTCTCTTTCCATTCGTGTTTCAAATGTTTCTCCTCTCGTTGTTCCTTCTTTGCCCCCGTGGAGAGTCCCCCTTCCGCAGTTTTGTACGTCCTTGACCCGCGTCACTAAAGCTTTTACCCGTCGTACGGTTCTAAAATGCTTTTTCCTTGAGCACTTTTCTTCTCACTCCCACTCCGTTTCTGTCTTTGCCGATGGGTCTGCGGACGGTGTTGGCTACTGTTGTTTTTCCTGATCGCACTTATATGTGTCGCTTACCTCCGGAGACTAGCATCTTTACAGTGGAGATTTATGCTATTCTCTATGCTCTACGTCTCCTGCTTTCTAGTTGTTAGTGTTCCTTTGTGGTTGTTGTTGACTCTCGTAGTGCCCTCATGGCTGTCGGGTACATTAATCCGGTTCATCCAGTAGTTGTCGAGATCCAGCATTGGCTGTTTCTTGTTCACAGTAAGTTTGTCGGTTGAGTTTTGTTGGGTTCCTAGCCATATTGGTGTGTCTTTAAATGAGCGTGCGGATGCTGTCGCCAAGGAAGCTGTCCGCTCTTGTCCCATCTCTCGTAAAGGCATTCCATATTCCGACTTACCCGGTTATCCATTCCTCCATCCTTGCCCATTGGCTGGCTTCCCTGGTCGTCTGTTACTGGTAACAGACTCCGTACTCTTAAATGTTGTTTCCTCGTGGCCATCCTTCTACCACCGTAACCGGCGGTGGGATATTGCTCTGGCAAGGTTGCGTATTGGCCATACTCGCTTAACCCACGGTCACTTGATGGAGTCCGCCCTGCTCCTTATTGTCCTAATTGCATTGTCCCTCTTACGGTCGTGCATGTCCTTCTTGAATATCCTGACTTCCGGAACGAGCGTGTGTCTTGCTTTCCGACCGCCCCTCGCGGTCACTTGTCCCTCAATAGAATTCTTGGAGACTCGGATACTTTTGATATCGTTCGCCTTATGCGTTTTTGTTCTCGTATTGGCATCCTTGGTGATATTTAGCGCCCTCTGATTATTCCGCACATTTGATGGTGCTACATAGCCTTCCCGGTTTGGTGCCTTATTACTTGTCAAGTGCATTTGATAAGAGTGGTTACGTAGTGCAACCCCTGTGAAAAGCTCCCCTTTTCGTTTTGTGTGCAAGTGTAGTGCGGTGTTTAGTGCAGTGTTGCGTGCTCGTGCACAACGTACAGTGAAAAATGGTAGATGAAAGGTCCATTGACTACCTGGATGATCAGGAGTTCCTGAACCAGGAAAACTACCTTTCAAAACTGAGACACCAAGGAAAGTCAGAACTCGTGTTAATAAGTGCTTATTTGGGGATGAAGGTGAGTAAGCGGGATTACTGTCGAGATCCCTTCGAAGGTCCATTGGCACATAAAGACCGACGAAAAGCAGGAAACTTAGGCGCACAGTAAGAAGGAAAGTGTTATGGCTTCCACTGAACAAGAAGACCTAGGAAATGATGGCGAGTGAGACGCGAGTGAGCTGCATATAAGCTTGACTGTGAAAATGCGTGAGTTAGAAATCCATCGTGACATGGAATGGAAAAAGCTAGAACTAGCAAAGGAGAGCGAGAGAAGGGAAAGCAAGAGAAAAAGTTTCAATTCGAAAGAGAGGAGAAAAAGCTAGAATTAGAAAGACAGACAAGAGAAGGAAATGGTAATAAAGCGTATAGAAATAGAAAAGCAAAGAGAAGTAGAGAGAGAGAGAGCTAGCACTTGACAGAGAAGTTCGAGAAAGAGAGAGCAAGAGCGAGAAAGAGGAAAGAGGAGAAAGAAAGAAAGAAAGGAAGGCAAGAGAGAGAGAGAGACAAAGAGCGAGAAAGAAAACACCAATTGGATGTTCTAAGATTAAGTGGTAGACGGGAAACAAGTGGTTTCGACCTGGTGCAGAACATTAAGATGGTTCATAAATTCAACAAGACAAAGGTGTCACAATTCTTTGCTGCTTTTCAGAAGGTAGCTGCGTCATTGAAGTGGCCAAGAGACAAGTGGGCCATTATAATCTAGTCCGTCCTGACTGGAAATGCCCAAACTGCGTACTCCATACTGTCAGTAGGTGACGAGTAAGACCGACGCAGTCAAGGTGGTGGTGCCGATGGCTTACCAGTTGGTGCCTGAAACATACAGGCAGAAGTTCTGCAACCTTAAGAAGTCAGAGTATACCTTTATGAAGTTTGCATGTATTACAGAGCGGCTGTTTCACGAATGCTGCGTATCTCGGAAAGTGGAGACCGAAGAAAAATTGGAACAACTCGTCCTGTTAGAAGACTTCAAAGAAGGTTTGTCTGGTGATATGAGGATATACTTGGAGGAGAAACACATAGAACTTGGGTGCTGCGACAACAATGGCCGAAGAATATATTCTGACGCATCGGCCCTCTACCAGGTATGTTCAGGAAAGCTACCCAAGACTATTTTGACAAACGTTAACCGGAAGAGGAAAGACCCATCCCACAAAGTGCTTTGAAGATGCCTCCCAGGTAGCCCACGGAGGACTAGTCCTAACAGTCCAAAACGACTTAGTCCTAGGAAGAACCTAGCCTGTTGGACCTGCAGGCAGAGAGGGCACATTGCTGCTCAATGTCGGAGCAGGTGAGGTAACGACCTGCATAGGGAGGTAATGCTGGGGAATTGTGTGATCTCACCAGTAAACACCCAGTCTCTCAGTGGGAATGGAGAGAAGCCAGGATTGTTTGCCCCGTACATTTCTAGCAGGTATGTGTCGAGTGATCAGACTGGTAGGTCTGTGGTAGTGCTCAGAGATAGTGGAGTAGCCCAGTCTCTGATCGTGAGAAACTCGTTACCTGAGGGAGTGTGTACTGATGGGAAACAGTGTTATTCTAGATGGGTTTCCCTCGACGCGGTACGTTGGCCCCCCTTAGTGCAAGTACACTTGGAATCCTCCTATTTCAGTAGCACGTGTGCGTTTGTAGTAGTTGATACCCTTCCAATAGATGGGATAGAGGTAATGCTAGCCAACGACTTGGCGACGGGTTTTGATAATAACCATCCAACGAATGGTGACGACCTAGTTGGAGAAACAGTAACACTGTAGTAGCAGCACAGATCAGATCCCAGGTACACAGAGTTGAAACTACATGATTTGTTTAACCCTATATCTACCCAACAGATTGTTGAAAGCACTCCAACAGATTCTCCTGACTCCATGCACGAACAGAAGCATTGGGTTAGAGCGACCAGGATGACTGAGCCAGAGGATGAACCTCGCGTGCAAGTACCTAAAGATACCCCAGAGGCTGGAGCCATGGCAGGTAATAGGTATTTGCGGTATGGCAAGGTACGGTGTTCTCTGAACCGGCCAAGGACTCCTCAGACGGGATGCACAGAGGTATGTGCACAGGTTCTCGTGCCCTCTGTGTTCCAATGCAGGCTAATGAAAACAGCTAGTTATGGACGTTACGGACAATGCAGGCTTGTGACAGTTTAGCCTTGTTTAGCCAAATGTTTTTTAACGGTATTTTGTATCTTCATCGTGTTTGCTCTAAGGAGTGACAAAAGATCAGTGGACGGACCAGCAGATGATAGCTCCTGTGAGCATCGTGGAACGATATCAGTGACAGGATATTCGCCTCATGAGTGCTGTGGATGGAAGAAGGGACGGAGAGGTGATTGAGGATTTTGCTAATATAAGAAATGTTTTAACGAGTGACCGTTCTCGACAGGTTGACACCCACCAGTATAACTGGTGGGCCTCGAATCAACATTATACGGAACGTTGGTCGACCTGACGTTGGAAGAATGAACGCACTCCTCGTTAAGGTACAGACAGGCACTGTGGGAATATGCCCGGACCTAATCATCGGTCATGCCGTAAGTACGTATTTCCAGGCTGTATCTGTTACCCAAAATCATTAGTTTCCAGTATTCCAGATTCCTGTCTCCCTGAGGGACCGCCAGATCATTGCAAGAAACACCCTCTGCATGCAGCCACCGGTGGTACCATGGTTCAGGGCGATGTTGTCTGTTCACCCCCTGTGTTTCGATCCCCTGCAGAATCTCCATACTAATATTACCCAAGATGCATAAGGTGACTTTGATCCTGACAGGAACATCAGTCAGATCATTGGAGTTCACATCCAATGATCTTTGAATTCACTCCATGCCAGACACCCCTACTGGTGTTGGTCTTCATGCAGGACTTCTCAGCATTGATCCATTATCTACATACGTCTAATTGGTTGTATTTCAACATACTAAATTAGTTCACTTTCTTTCTAGAAACCAAATTCTTTTTGGTGGGTGAGGTGTTACAGTATCGCCTCCTTCATTGGAGTATGGAGAGGCGATTTCGGCGCCATCTATGGGTGAGCACCTAAGCTCCCCTGATATTGGACGCTACATGGACAACAGTAGTAGGGAGTGCGCCTCGCACACGAATTTTTATTTTTGTTTAAATCGTGTGTAGGGTGCCAGGGATTCCAGGTCAAATATCCCGTTTAGACTCTCGGGTTTCCTTATAATTTTTCCATTCCCATTTAGACTGCTGGGTTTCCTTACAAATTTCCGATTTGGAGTTACAGAATTCTTATGAGGAAAATAATTTCTTAGAAGTTTAAGAAAATCTTACAGAAGAAACTCAAAATTTTTCGGAGTTCAGTTTTATATAAATATTTCAGAGATCGTGCAATCATAGGAGTTTATTTACGAGTTTTAGACCGAAATATTAAAAAATGATCATTTTCAGATAATATTGTCATATAAGTTTTGTTAAGAAAAATAGACAGCCGTGACTTTGTTTTTATATCCATTTACAGCTATTTCACCTAAAAGACCAATTTTCATCAGAGACCATTTGAAGACCGATTTTCTTCAGAGTCTATTTAAGACCAAAATGAGACCATTTGAAGACCAAAATTTGACTAATTTAGACCCCAATATGACAGACTATTTTAGACCAATTAATTTAAAAGACCATATAAGACCGAAATGAATCATTATTTTAGACCCAAATATTGTCAGTCCAGTAAAAAACGTAAATTATTCAGTCCAGTAGAAATCCGAAAATAGTCCACTTATGACCAAAATATATTAAGAGACCAGTTAAAGCCGAAAATTTGAGAGACCACGTTAAGAGTAAAATTTAACAGTCCACTTTGGGACCACAATTCGTTAGTCCAATAAAAGATAAAAAATAGTCAGTCCAGTTCATGACAAAATTTGGCAAAGTCCGGTTGAAGACCCAAATTTGACATACCACTTTAAGACCAAAATGTCAGTTTTACTTACACTTAGGTTCTTATAGTTCATATAGAGGAAATTCAAATATTGCTAGAGTCCATTTGAAGACCCAGAAATTAAGAGTCCAGTTTCAGCCAAGAAATACTCAGACACCATTTTCAGATTAATTTTCTTCAGACCGTTTGACGACCAAAATTTGTCATAGACCACATTTTCGCTACTAAAAGCCCAATTTCCCTAAATTTTATAGCCACTGTATTTCAGACATAGTAAAATAGATATAAACAATTACCGAGCTCCAGCTCCTATCCCCGCCTTAACCCTTTCTCATATCTCGTTGTTATTTCTTCGTTAATACCTATTCAATTTCAATAAAATTTTAATTGGTAATATTTCAGACATAGTAAATCAAATAGTCGGTAAGAAGGTTCTAGCTCCTGTCCCTGCCTAACTTTATCCCAGTAACTTCTATACCAAGTCCAATCTCCCTGAAATTTTAAGCGGTCATATTTGAAACGTAGTAAATCAAAGCAGTTAAGGAACTCTAGCTCCCATCCCCACCTTACGTCCCTCTCGTATCGTCATTAGTACATAACCAAATCCCTTGAGATTTAAAACATAGCTATTTCAAACGTAGTCAAATCCATGCAGTTAACTAGCTCCTGCCCCCCCCCTTACCTTACTTCCCTCGCGTATCTTCGTTAATACCCTATCAACGTCCCTGAAAATTTAATATACACTGTAATCACTACACTGTAAAATAAGATCCAAACAATTACCCAGCACCAGGTCTCGTCCCCTACCATGGTTCGCTCTTGTAAATTCACTACTGTCAGTCCAAATCCCCTGAGATTTACAACCCCATCTACATTTCAGACCCCTGTAAAATAAATAGAGGAAACTACCGACCTCCAACTCATGTCGTCCACTTTAATTTAATGTTCATCAAAATTAATGCAGAAAAGGATTCTCTCCAGTCTATCAAAAGTAAACATCATGTCCTTTAATACCCTTTTTTTCCGCAGCTATGTAAATAATCACTAACGTGCTAATATTCAGTCAGGTCGCACCCTACCTTCAATACCTATTGTTTACTCAACTAAGCAATAATCAGTCAAATAACACCTTACCTTTTCCCTCACATACCTTCTCATCTCTTACCTCCTCCGCCCTTACCCCTTTACCAACTCCCTTTCGCCCTTATCTCCCCACATACTTTACTTTTCCCCCCTTACCTTCTCATCCTTTACCTTCCCCTTCATCTCGTCCATTTCCCAACTTATCCAAACCTTCAATAATCCTACTGAATTTGTATATTTGCTCTATATTAATTATGTTCTTCGCATTCTCATCCATGTTTTCCGTGTTCACCCCATGTTCTGCAAATGTTCACAGCATGTTCAGTTGACATGTTTCACCAGTTTTCCCATTTTTCTGTAATGTCATATTTTCATAACGTTCTCTGCACATTCTAATTATATTTTGTGTTCTTTATCATATTTTCATGTTCTCTGCAACTTCATGTGCCCCCTAAGTTCATTGTGTTCCTTGTCATGTTTTCATTCTCATCTCGTATTCTCTGTACAACTTTTGTACTCAATATTCACGTTCTCAATGTTCTTAGCATGTTCTTCAAGTTCATGATCTGTGTTCTTTTCATGTTCATCATGTTCCTTGTACAACTTTTATACTGAATATTCTTGTTCTGTCTCAATGTTCTTCACACACTGTTCTTAAACAAATCTGCACTTTATTCAGTACGAAATGTACCAAAACAAACATTTCTTGTAATTTCTTAACTAGAAATTACAGAGTAGAAAAGAGTAGAAAATAGGCAAAGGGTATCTTTCAACACTGTTCTTAACTAAAGATATACTTCGCGTAGTAAGAAAAGAAAGTCAAGAAGACTTTCAGACATCAAAGACATCCTTTGAGACATCAAAGATAAACTTAGAGACACCAAAGTTACTCTTCGATACATCAAAAGACTCAACCACATTAATAATGCACTCAAAGACACTCTGAAAGACGTCAATGACAAACTCAAAAACATCAACGACACTCAAGAGACATCAAAGTTACTCCTCAAGACATCAGACACACACTCAGACATCAATGAAACACTCGTAGAATGTCTTTGATGTCTCCAAGACGGATAAAGGGCTATTTGTCTAATCGAACAGCATATGTTTTGTTTAATGGTGTTAAAAGCACAGAGAGCAAACACTTTGAACTGGGAACTCCACAAGGAGGGGTCCTCAGCCCCCTGTTGTTCAACGTTCTGATGCATAAACTTATTAAAGATCTTCCAACTAATAATGAAGACACTGTCATTTGTTATGCTGATGATATATGTTTACAGGCTGCCTCCGAGCCTAGAATGCAAGTCCTGCTCGATGCTTTTGCTACTAGAGCTGAGGAATGTGGCCTCCTTATCTCTGTACAGAAAACTCGTGCCCTCATTCCATGTGGTATTCCACCACCCAATTATCATATAGATGGGCGAGCACTTGAGAACTGCGAGTCTTACAGATACCTTGGTGTCCCCATTAACGACCCTGGGTACCTTTCTTCTCTCAAGAGGAGACTGTGGGAGAGATTATAGCCCTTGCGGGTCCTTGTTGGTGTTAATCATGGAATTAACGTGAGACTTGCTAGAATGTTTTATGTATCATTTATACGCTCTGTGATTGACTACAATGCTCTACATCTCACACTGTATACTGACAAAGAGCTGAAATCTCTTGAAACCTTGCAAAATGAAGCTATTCGTCTCATCCTTGGGGCTCCAAAGTCCACGAGAATAGTTAATATGAGAGCAGAGTTAAAATTACCTACCATAAGTGAGAGAATTTTGTCTATTAGCACAGTTTTCGGCGTGAAGGCATTGAGTAGATCTAGGCAACACATGAAGTTTCAAGCTAAACTTTCTAATATGCTGCACTCACCTGAGGTCTATAGAAGAAGAACGAAATCTGATTATGTATATTGGTTCTACAAGGTAGCCAACTCCATCAAAATATTAAATATGTACCCAACTCAACTAATGATTAATCAACCAATTACTCCATGGGATAACTGGGATTTATCAGTTGATTTTGTAAATGCGCCCAAGAAAGATAGTGTGCACTCTACAATATTAAAACAGTTAACACTGAAAAGCATCACTGAAAGTACTCAGAGTATGGGTAACGATGTGTATCAGTGCTATACCGACGGCTCTGTAGAAGAGGGTGGACGATGTACCGGATGTGCATGTAATGTATTTGAACAATCTACTCTCGTACATACAGCAATGAAGCGCGTCAATGACTGGGCAAGTACAACTCAAACCGAACTTGCAGGCATATACCTTGCCACTGAATTTTTAAAAGACAAAGGCAGTGGACTTATATACTGTGACTCGCAGAGTGCACTCCTGGCATTGAACGCACATATTAGTGACACCCATAAAATAGTCAGTGATATTCGAATGAATGTCTTAGCTGCTAAAGAAAACAGATTTGAAATTAAATTCCTATGGATACCATCACATGTTGGCATCTCAAGGCATGACACTGTTGATATGCTTGCAAAGACAGCCTGTAGAAAACCAGTGGTAGAAATTGATATGGGTATTTCATTAGCAGTGACAAAGAGAATACTTAAACAAATATCTAATGAAGATCTCACCGACCTAACAAATTCACAAAGACCTGAAAGTTGTAGCATTAAATATTATGATAGATATCGTGAGGAAACATTCACATATGGGACTAATAGAACAAGAACCCGGCAATGTGATGTTATTGTGGCCAGAATACGCCTGGGATATAGACGTATCTGGCAGCTTTCTCAAAACCCAAATGTCGAGTACACTATGTGTCAACTTTGTGAAAGAGAAAACATGCACTCTCTTGAACATTATATTGTAGAATGTCCCATACTGGCTGACTTTCGCCCCCCTGGGCTAAGGTATGCTGAACTCTGTAATTACTATATGAGTACTGGAACACTTGATGATATATTGGACTTGTATCCAAGATTGACCATGTAATAGATTAATTATACAATGTATATGATGTAACTATATAACCTGAGCTTGTTAAAGCACCTTAATCACCTTCAGTGATTAAGTGCTTAATTGCACACAAGTTTCTTTATCAGCTATCTCACCCTGTCAGAGTAAATGAGATAAATGTCTGTGAATGCATGTGTGTATATATGTATATGTGTGTGTATGTGTATGTATGGGTATAAAGTATATATGGAAGCTGATCAGAATTACATTTCACCTTTGTAAATGTACATTAATGACACTGTGTAGATGACACATCGAACACTTTATGTAAGGCATACATAAATCTGTGTATCTATGTATTTACGTATATAGGTTAGCTTAGCATTTTTAAAGCACCGACTCACCTTCAGTGGTTGATTGTTCAATAAACCCTTGAAATATATGTTTAACACATATATTTCACTAACCCTGTCCATGGAGGACAGAAGAAAATGTATATATGCTGATTAGCATTGTAAATGTGTGGCCACGTCTGTGGTAAAAAAAACAATAAAAAAAAAAAAAAAACTCTTCGAGACATCAATCAAAGACATAAATGACACACTCAAACACGTCAAAAATACTATTCATGTACTCAAAAGTTATTCTCAGAGCTAACAAAAGTTAATGTCAATCATCAAAGTTATTCTCGGTGTCAGCACAAGTTAATGTGTCATCAAAGCTGTTCTCAGACACCTTCGTTCATAAAAGAAACGCCTTCATCCATTAGTGTTCTTCACTACGACATCAATGTTGTTCTCTAAGACATCTTGAGGCATAAAATATAACTCCTAAATGTAATTAGTTCAGCTTTTCATATCAAACTTGCACTTATTTTAAATATATATATTTAACCTAACTTAACCTAACCTAAACTGCCATAACTTAATGCATCTTACCTTACCTAACTTAACCTGCATGACCTAACCTAAATAAACTATCGTAACCTAACCTATCATAACTTTGTGACTTACCTATCCTAACTTGACCTATCCTATTGACCTAACTTAACCCATCCTAACTTAACCCATCCTAACTAACCTATCCTAACATAACTAACCTATTCTAACTTAACTAATGTAACTTAACACAACTCAACCTAACTTAATGTAACCTACTCAATCTATCCCAACTTAACCTATCCTAACATAACCTATACTTACCTAGTGTAACCTATCGTAACCTATCCTAACCCAACTTAACCTATCCTAACTTAACCTATCCTAACTTAACCTATCCTAACTTAACCTATCCTAACTTAACCTATCCTAACTTAACCTATCCTAACTAACCTAACCTAACCTAACCTAACTAACTAACCTATCTAACTTAAACTAACATAACCCAACCTAACTTAATGTAACTTAACATCCTAACTTAACCTATCCTAGCTTAACCTATCCCAACTTAACCTATCCTAACTTGACCCATCCTAACTTTACCTAACCTAACTTGCTTAACCTAAGTTATCCTAACTTAACGTATCTTACCTAACCTACCCTAACTTAAGCTAGTGTAACTTGCATAACCTAACCTATCCAAACTTAATGTATCTTACCTAACCTGCTTAACCTAGCATAACTTAATCTAATCTAACCTAACCCATCTTAACCTACCTTAACCTAACCAGCATAACCTAACCTATTTTATCTTAATGTATCTAACCTACCCTAATTTAACTAACCTATCCTAACCCAACCTAACCAACCTATCCTAACTTAACTAACCTAACATAACTTAATGTAACTTATTTAACCTAACTTGCCTAACTTGTTCAAAGATAACTTACCTACCCACCTGCACCTAGTGTAACTTAACAAATCTTACCCAAACTGACAACCTAAATTACCTAGTCCAACTCACCCAACCAGACATGACCTAACTTACATAAATATTCCTACTTGTCTTTTTGTCTTTCGACAATCAATGTCTAATTCATTTGTTCGTTCCAAGGTTTAATTTCTCAAATGGTCTTTTATGCATTTCAAGGTTTATTTGTTAAAGTTAGGGTATTTAAGCAATTAGAAGGATATTCACTAGATACGACAGTTTATGCATTTTGTTTCTTTTGACTTAGTTTAAGTTGTTCATAAGTTGTATTTATTATGTCTGATATAATTGTTCTTATTCTTTCCCCTTTAACCTAACCTCTTGTGATCTTAGTGTATTAGGTTTGATATTTGTTCATATTATTTTGACTTAACCTAACCTTTCAGATATTGTTTGTGTTGGACATATTTGTTTATTATCCTTAACCTAAGCTTACAGATATAGTTGTTTCTGCTTTTAGTATATTTTACCCAAACCCACCTTCTCACTTAACCTTTCCTCCTTTAAATACTTAATACTTATTAAATACTTATTTAAATACTTAAAATTTAACAAATATATCTTGAAGTGCATTAATGACCATTTAAGAAATTAACCCTTGAAACAAACAAATGAAACAAATGAGACATTGACGAAACACAAAAAGACAAGCATGAATATTTGCGTAAGNTGTGTCAGCAGTAATTAGATATATATATATTAAATCGTAGTGTCACGGTGCCCAGTGTTATTGTGATATTTACTGTGTGGTGATTGCAAATTTGGGACCTATGTTCTAGGGGTTATTGAGAGCACTGGGGTCATTTGCAACAGTAAATAAGTAAGTGTTGAGCAGTATTCTAATACTTGGAAATTAGAGTACTTGCCGTGTGTGTTGTTGCAAAGGGGTTGTCATTGTTAGTGATTGTTGCTAGAGTTGAGCAATCACCGTGGGTAACTGCAGTTCAGTAAAGCCATTGTGGGGCAGTGTTCTAGAGGGTTCATGTCCTGTATGTTATTTTACTAGGTTCTGCGGTATTGTCATTGCAACCGAATTGTAACGTAAATCACTGTGATTTGTTAGTGTGATTTGACATTGTCGTGGGTGAACTCGGCTGTAGACGAGTACTTGGATATACATATATTCTCCTGTTTATCTGGTAGGACATCGAAGTCCAGTATTCAGTGAGGTGAATGCGAGGCAATTAATATAACGTAACCGAGGGAACGCCCATTGCTTTAAGAGAATTTGTTCTTTGACAATTTGAGTAACGTAGAATACGTTTGGGTTAATTTACTTTCCTGCAAGCAGCTACGGTAGTCTCAAGGAGCCTAGCCACCAGCCAGATAAGAATTAGAGTATTGTCTGTCGTAATTAACGGTCAGTGGGCCGGTAATTGACGTGTTTCAGGAAATCAAAGTAATTAATCTCGATCCTTGTTGATCGACTCACACGAAGGCTACATTGTTCCATTAACGTAACGTCGTTATTTATGTCCGAAAGTACCGGCACTTGATTGACTCGTGGGAAGAGTAACGTCATTTTAGAATAACGTAAACGTGGTGCCTAATTACTGTTATTAGCCACCTGAATTGGTCTGGGTATGGAAGGCTCAGACGGAATTCATACCTTAATGTAAATTGCTGAGCCAGTGTGAAAGGTTGCGTATTTAACTGTTTAATTATTGATCTTGAGGATAGTAATTAATTACTCTAAAGGTAATCACGAGTGATTACCGTTCTCTTAGCACTTTGGACATTGTAAATCAGTTTACCATCGCTGAGTGATTATTAACCGATTAACGTAAATTAACGTAACTAGTAAAGAGATTAATCAGCTGTCTTGCAGTACAGGGATTAATGGGATTTTCTCACTGAATGCTCGACGGGTAGTATGTTGTGTAATTTCCGCATTACTAGTGACAGTTGTAAGAGAAGGTTATTAGATTAACGTAAATGTTTTGTTATTAACGTAAATCAATTGTTATTGATTATTGATCGTCCGTGGGACGGAGTGTTAACGTAAGGATTAATT
Organism: Procambarus virginalis; assembly: GCA_020271785.1. Taxonomy (NCBI): domain Eukaryota; kingdom Metazoa; phylum Arthropoda; class Malacostraca; order Decapoda; family Cambaridae; genus Procambarus; species Procambarus virginalis. Next base: position 14,546 of record WNGS01009795.1, on the reverse strand, counting down.
GTGGAAGGGTGCTGGAGTTGCCAGTGAACCCATTAGTTATTGTTGTCATTGAAAGACTACTGATTTGATTGCATTGCAACCGCTATTGCAGGTGTAGACTGCACCGAGGCGTAGAACAGTTAGGAGGTTACTGGAGACGTGTTTCAGAACTCACTGTGTCATTTGTTGTAATTGTCATTATAGATCTGTTAGTTCTTGCTTGCTTGTTGATTCCTCTGTGGGCACGCTTATGTTCGAGTTAGTTCATTATGCAGTCCGAGGGGCTGGTGTCTAGCTGTCATTGATAGTGTCACAGGAAGGATTTCGAGTAACGTCATTGACATTTCTTTTTGTTTTGTTGTAGTAGTTAGTACTTTATTGAATAAACTAAGTTATGTTAACACTGTCTTTAAGTTACACCCCCACACATTATTATTTTTATGCAAATGTTCTTCACACTCGACTATTGGAGACTTATTTCTGAGCTTTGGATCAAATATATGGCACCACACAACAATAAATTATTGTTGTGAGAGCCCAGGACCTACTCGTTAGATTCGCTTCGGCGAGTTACGAAGGTCGACGACCCAAGTGGAGGGGATTTCAATTTCATTGGGGTCTCGGCGTTTGCTCGCGCCTACTCAATTGTTCGTACAGGGTCCCAAAGTGAGGAATGAGCTGCTTACTACACTGGTGTGTTAGCTAAGCAAGTCCTTCCTCAGGCGACCTAGTTGAATATCACGACAGGAATAATGGTTAAAGAATAAAGAAAATTCTTAGAAATTTTCCAAGCTCAATTCCTTATACCAATTTTATTCATTCCACTGACTTAAGTCAGCCCAAAACTCTCACACCCTCGTTTTTCGTCGCCGTCAACCCCTTTGAGTTGTGAAGGTCACCTTTGATGGTAGGACCCCTTCCATCCTGTCATTCTTGCTGGTGCCCGGTGCTCTGTCCAGGAGTATATTCCTTCTCCTCGGGTTTGTAACAAGTGCTGGAGGTTTGGGCATGGTGCCCTCTGCTGCTCTGGGACTGTGTCTCTGTCCTTTGTGTGGGGGTGAAGGTCACTCTAAGTAAGAGTGCACTTCTCCCCAAGCTCGCTGCCTCAACTGCGGTGAGGCCCATCCTACCTTCTCCCGTGCCTGTATCCATTACAAGCTTGAGACAGCCGTCCTCAACTTGAAGCACCGGGAGCGTTTATCTTTTCCTGAGGCGAGGCGCCAGTTTCGCCGGCTCCCGTCTTATGCTAACGTCTCTTATGCTCGCGTGTTGCGCTCTTCCTCTCCTCGTCCTTCCCACCTTCCTCAGACTCTCAACCGTTTCCGGGCCTTGGACCCTGATACGCCCAATGCCCCCTCCTCTGTTCCTTTGAGTTCTGTCCCGAAGGGTCCCCCTCCTGGTCCTCTGTCTGGGGTTCCCCTTCTTTCTACCTGGTCTGTCATGTCTCTTGTGTCTTCTCCTCGTCTCCCTCCGATCCTCCTTCCCATCCTCCTCCATTTATTGACTCTCCCCGCCGCCTGTCGGTGCAGGCGGATGTCCATCGCTCTCCTAACGGCCGTCGTGTGTTCTCTCGTTCAGCTTCTCCTGTTGAGACACTGGAATCCGTTGCCCGGTAAGTAGTTCCTGGGAAACCGGTCTCTTTAAGTCAGAAGCCAAGTCTGGCTCCTCTCCTTCCTCCTCCCCTTCGTAAGAAGGAAGTAAGAAAGAAGGTTTCGCTTTCTTCCTCGACCCCTCCTACTGGCTCTATTGCTCCTTCCCCTCCCATTTCAGTGGTTGCGCCCCCTGTTCCTGCTATGGAGGTTTCTTTGGCCCCTGCTTCCCTTTCGGTTGCTGCCCTTGCTGAGGTGCGCTCCCTCTTTCTACTCCCCCAGTTCCTGCTGTTGTCCTTGACTGCTCCTCTCCGTTGTCTCCGCCTCTTCCTCCTCCTCCTCCGGACCTCGCCCGCCCACCTCTGGTCTGTTCTCCCGCTTCCTTCCCTCCGTCTTTGCTCAGTTTACCCATGCCCCCTAGCCCTGAATTTGCTGACCCTGATCCCGACCCTGATATTCTTTAACGTGCTATGTTGCTCTTTCGCCTTTGTTTCTTCCTTGTTTTCTGTTGTTGTTCTTTCTCTTCTCGTCGATGTCTATTCTTCAAAGGAACGTTCGAGGTTATTACGCCAATTTCCTCGAACTCCAACTTCTGATTTCGCGGTTTTCGCCCCTTTGTGTCAGTCTCCAGGAGCCGATGCTTGGTGCTCGTCCTGGTCGTTTGCGTGGCTATTCCTTTCTCTCCCCCCCCCCAGCCGTTGCTGGGGCACCTAATTCTTCTGCTCCCTTGATTCGCGCTGATGTTCCTTTGTTCCTTTACTTTTTCCTTCGCCTCTCTATTGTTCTGCTGCTCGTATCTTTGTGGGGAAATGGTACACAGTTTGTTCCATCTATCTCCCCCCGAGTGTCCCGCTTTCTCTTCCTGATTTGAAACACCTCCTGTACTCCTTGCCGAAGCCTGTGCTCCTGATGGGTGACTTCAATTGTCGTCATTCTCTTTGGGGTGATGTTCTGACGAATACCCGAGGTCGCCGCCTTGAGCCATTTCTCCTCTCTTCTTCTTTGTCTCTTCTGAATTCTGGTGAGCCCACTCATTTGGACTCTCGGACTCGCACCCTTTCCTGTCTTGATCTTTCTCTCTGCTCTTCCTCTCTTTACTTAGATTTCACGTGGCAGGTTCTTGATGACCTCCATTGCAGTGATCATTTCCCAATCCTTGTTCTTTTTCTCTTTTCGCCCTTCCCTCTCTTTCTCTAGGTGGCAGTTTGCTAAAGCAGACTGGGACCTATTTAACCTCAGTGCTGCTCTCTCTGACCTCTCCCCTCTGCCTCTCTCTCGCGCTCTCCTACTTTTTCATGACAGTCTTCGACGCTGCCCTCCACTCTATTCCTCGCTCTTCCTCTCGGGGTCCACAGAAGTGCGTTCCCTGGTGGAATGCGGACTGTGCTCGGGCTGTCCGCTGTAAGTGTGCAGCCTGGAAGAGGCACCTCGTCGGCAAGCGATCTATTCTTTTCTTTTCTTTCGTAAAGCGAGTGCGGTGGCCCGAAGGGCCATCCGTACGGCTAAACGTGAATGTTGGGCTTCTTATGTCTCCACAATTACGTCCGAAATAACCCCTGCCACAGATCTGGAAGCGTATCCGCAAGATAGCGGGTAAGTTTGTTCCCGATGTTTCCCCGGTCCTTCACCTCCATGGTACTCTTCTGGCGGACCCGTTGCAGGTCACTACCGAACTGAGTTCCCACTTTTCTTCTGTTAGCTCTGGTCTTCATCTTCCCCAATCTTTCCTTCTTCGTAAACCTGTCATCGAGTCTCGTCCTTTAGATTTCTGCACTCATCTTCGACTTTCCTATAACGATTCCTTCTCTCTCTGAACTTCGTTCTGCCCTGGCCCTCTGCGGTTCTACGGCGGCGGGCTCCGATGGAATTCATTGAGATGCTTTGCCATCTCCCTCCGTGCACGTCTCAGTATTTACTGAGTCTGTATAATCGGATCTGGGAGTCGTCGTCCGTCCCTGAGGACTGGCTCGATGCCGTTGTCCTCCCTGTTCGCAAACCAGGGTCTCTGGGAACTCCCTAAGGACTTTCGCCCTATTGCCCTCACAAGTTGTGTCTGCAAACTCTTCGAACGTATGGTTAACGTTCGTCTGATGTGGTTCCTGGAACACCATCACCTCCTTTCCCCTTCTCAATTTGATTTCCACAAGTGCCCAGCACGACAGATGTTCTGGTGAACTTGGAGGTATATATTCGTACTGCTTTTGCTGCGAGGACCTCCGTTGTTGCCGTCCTTTTTGACCTGGAAAAGGCTTATGACACCACTTGGCGATATCATATTCTATCCCAGCTTCATTCTTTTGGCCTTCGTGGTCATCTCCCTCTTTCTCCGCAGCTTCTTCTCTCGTCGTTCCTTTCGGGTACGCCTTGGTACCGCTCTCTCTGCCTCTTTTCAGCAATACGAGGGTGTGCCCCAGGGTAGTGTTCTGAGCACTACTCTTTTTCTGGTTGCCCTCAATGGTCTTCTATCCTCTCTTCCTTGAGGTGTCTTCTCCCCACTCTATGTCGATGATCTTACCCTTTGCTGTCAGGGTGATGATTCGCCTCTCCTTCAGCGCCGGCTTCAATTTGCGATTGATGCCGTGTCGTGTTGGGACACCGATCATGGCTTCAAGTTCTCTACTTCTAAGACTTGTGCCATGTCTTTTACTCGGAAACGGGTCATTCCTCGTCCCTCTTTGTCACTTTAGGGTCATCCCCTTGAGTACAAAGATTCCGCGAAGCTTTTGGGGTTATTCCTTGACACTCGTTTGTCTTGGTCTCCCCATATCTCTTACCTCCGTGTTGAGTGCTCTAAGGCCCTTACCCTCCTTCGAGTATTGTCCCATACTTCTTGGGGAGCGGATAGGCGCACTCTCCTTGCTTTGCATTCCTGTTTCGTCCTGTCTAAGCTCGATTATGGTTGTCCTGCTTATTCTTCTGCTTCTCCTTCTGCTCTTCACCATCTTGATGCTTTGCACCATACTGGGCTGCGTCTCAGTTCTGGTGCCTTTCGTTCGACTCCCGTCCTTAGCTGGTATGTTCACACTGGCTTCCTCTCTCTCCAGGACCGCCGTGATCGCTACTGTCTTCGCTATCTTGCATGGTCCTTGCAACATCCTTCCTCTTGCCTCTGTCGTGCTTTAACTTTTACCCCTCCTGCGGTTCCTTTTCCTCTTCACCACCTCCCTCTTCCTGTCCGGTTATCTCGCTTACAGGATTCTCTTTCCATTCGTGTTTCAAATGTTTCTCCTCTCGTTGTTCCTTCTTTGCCCCCGTGGAGAGTCCCCCTTCCGCAGTTTTGTACGTCCTTGACCCGCGTCACTAAAGCTTTTACCCGTCGTACGGTTCTAAAATGCTTTTTCCTTGAGCACTTTTCTTCTCACTCCCGCTCCGTTTCTGTCTTTGCCGATGGGTCTAAGTCTGCGGACGGTGTTGGCTACTACTGTAAATTCAACAAGACGAAGGTGTCGCAATTCTTTGCTGCTTTTCAGAAGGTAGCTGCATCATTGAAGTGGCCAAGAGACAAGTGGGCCATTATAATCCAGTCCGTCCTTACTGGAAAGGCCCAAACTGCGTACTCCACACTGTCAGTAGGTGACGAGTAATACCGACGCAGTCAAGGTGGTGGTGCTGATGGCATACCAGTTGGTGCCTGAAACATACAGGCAGAAGTTCTGCAACCTTAAGAAGACGTCAGAGCACACCTTTTATGAAGTTTGCATGTATTAAAGAGCAGCTGTTTCACGAATGGTGCGTATCTCGGAAAGTGAAGACCAAAGAATAATTGGAACAACTCGTCCTGTTAGAAGACTTCAAAGAAGGTTTGTCTGGTGATATGAGGACATACTTGGAGGAGAAACACGTAGAGACCTTGGGTGCTGCGACAACAATGGCCGAAGAATATATTCTGACGCATCGGCCCTCTACTATGTATGTTCAGGAAAGCTACCCAAGACTATTTTGACAAACGTTAACCGGAAGAGGAAAGACCCATCCCACAAAGTGCTTTGAAGATGCCTCCCAGGTAGCCCACGGAGGACTAGTCCTAACAGTCCAAAACGACTTAGTCCTAGGAAGAACCTAGCCTGTTGGACCTGCAGACACACACTCAGACATCAATGAAACACTCGTAGAATGTCTTTGATGTCTCCAAGACGGATAAAGGGCTATTTGTCTAATCGAACAGCATATGTTTTGTTTAATGGTGTTAAAAGCACAGAGAGCAAACACTTTGAACTGGGAACTCCACAAGGAGGGGTCCTCAGCCCCCTGTTGTTCAACGTTCTGATGCATAAACTTATTAAAGATCTTCCAACTAATAATGAAGACACTGTCATTTGTTATGCTGATGATATATGTTTACAGGCTGCCTCCGAGCCTAGAATGCAAGTCCTGCTCGATGCTTTTGCTACTAGAGCTGAGGAATGTGGCCTCCTTATCTCTGTACAGAAAACTCGTGCCCTCATTCCATGTGGTATTCCACCACCCAATTATCATATAGATGGGCGAGCACTTGAGAACTGCGAGTCTTACAGATACCTTGGTGTCCCCATTAACGACCCTGGGTACCTTTCTTCTCTCAAGAGGAGACTGTGGGAGAGATTATAGCCCTTGCGGGTCCTTGTTGGTGTTAATCATGGAATTAACGTGAGACTTGCTAGAATGTTTTATGTATCATTTATACGCTCTGTGATTGACTACAATGCTCTACATCTCACACTGTATACTGACAAAGAGCTGAAATCTCTTGAAACCTTGCAAAATGAAGCTATTCGTCTCATCCTTGGGGCTCCAAAGTCCACGAGAATAGTTAATATGAGAGCAGAGTTAAAATTACCTACCATAAGTGAGAGAATTTTGTCTATTAGCACAGTTTTCGGCGTGAAGGCATTGAGTAGATCTAGGCAACACATGAAGTTTCAAGCTAAACTTTCTAATATGCTGCACTCACCTGAGGTCTATAGAAGAAGAACGAAATCTGATTATGTATATTGGTTCTACAAGGTAGCCAACTCCATCAAAATATTAAATATGTACCCAACTCAACTAATGATTAATCAACCAATTACTCCATGGGATAACTGGGATTTATCAGTTGATTTTGTAAATGCGCCCAAGAAAGATAGTGTGCACTCTACATTATTAAAACAGTTAACACTGAAAAGCATCACTGAAAGTACTCAGAGTATGGGTAACGATGTGTATCAGTGCTATACCGACGGCTCTGTAGAAGAGGGTGGACGATGTACCGGATGTGCATGTAATGTATTTGAACAATCTACTCTCGTACATACAGCAATGAAGCGCGTCAATGACTGGGCAAGTACAACTCAAACCGAACTTGCAGGCATATACCTTGCCACTGAATTTTTAAAAGACAAAGGCAGTGGACTTATATACTGTGACTCGCAGAGTGCACTCCTGGCATTGAACGCACATATTAGTGACACCCAGAAAATAGTCAGTGATATTCGAATGAATGTTTTAGCTGCTAAAGAAAACAGATTTGAAATTAAATTCCTATGGATACCATCACATGTTGGCATCTCAAGGCATGACACTGTTGATATGCTTGCAAAGACAGCCTGTAGAAAACCAGTGGTAGAAATTGATATGGGTATTTCATTAGCAGTGACAAAGAGAATACTTAAACAAATATCTAATGAAGATCTCACCGACCTAACAAATTCACAAAGACCTGAAAGTTGTAGCATTAAATATTATGATAGATATCGTGAGGAAACATTCACATATGGGACTAATAGAACAAGAACCCGCAATGTGATGTTATTGTGGCCAGAATACGCCTGGGATATAGACGTATCTGGCAGCTTTCTCAAAACCCAAATGTCGAGTACACTATGTGTCAACTTTGTGAAAGAGAAAACATGCACTCTCTTGAACATTATATTGTAGAATGTCCCATACTGGCTGACTTTCGCCCCCCTGGGCTAAGGTATGCTGAACTCTGTAATTACTATATGAGTACTGGAACACTTGATGATATATTGGACTTGTATCCAAGATTGACCATGTAATAGATTAATTATACAATGTATATGATGTAACTATATAACCTGAGCTTGTAAAAGCACCTTAATCACCTTCAGTGATTAAGTGCTTAGTTGCACACTAGTTTCTTTATCAGCTATCTCACCCTGTCAGAGTAAATGAGATAAATGTCTGTGAATGCATGTGTGTATATATGTATATGTGTGTGTATGTGTATGTATGGGTATAAAGTATATATGGAAGCTGATCAGAATTACATTTCACCTTTGTAAATGTACATTAATGACACTGTGTAGATGACACATCGAACACTTTATGTAAGGCATACATAAATCTGTGTATCTATGTATTTACGTATATAGGTTAGCTTAGCATTTTTAAAGCACCGACTCACCTTCAGTGGTTGATTGTTCAATAAACCCTTGAAATATATGTTTAACACATATATTTCACTAACCCTGTCCATGGAGGACAGAAGAAAATGTATATATGCTGGTTAGCATTGTAAATGTGTGGCCACGTCTGTGGTAAAAAACAATAAAAAAAAAAAACTCTTCGAGACATCAATCAAAGACATAAATGACACACTCAAACACGTCAAAAATACTATTCATGTACTCAAAAGTTATTCTCAGAGCTAACAAAAGTTAATGTCAATCATCAAAGTTATTCTCAGTGTCAGCACAAGTTAATCTGTCATCAAAGTTGTTCTCAGACACCTTCGTTCATAAAAGAAACGCCTTCATCCATTAGTGTTCTTCACTACGACATCAATGTTGTTCTCTAAGACATCTTGAGGCATAAAATATAACTCCTAAATGTAATTAGTTCAGCTTTTCATATCAAACTTGCACTTATTTTAAAATATATATATTAACCTAACTTAACCTAACCTAAACTGCCATAACTTAATGCATCTTACCTTACCTAACTTAACCTAACCTGCATGACCTAACCTAAATAAACTATCGTAACCTAACCTATCATAACTTTGTGACTTACCTATCCTAACTTGACCTATCCTAACTTGACCTATCCTAACTTGACCTATCCTATTCTAACTTAACCCATCCGAACTTAACCCATCCTAAGCTAACCTATCCTAACATAACTAACCTATTCTAACTTAACTAATGTAACTTAACACAACTCAACCTAACTTAATGTAACCTACTCAATCTATCCCAACTTAACCTATTCTAACATAACCTATACTTACCTAGTGTAACCTATCCTAACTTAACCTATCCTAACTTAACCTATCCTAACTTAACCTATCCTAACTTAACCTATCCTACCTAACCTAACCTATCCTAACTAACCTAACCTATCCTACCTAACCTATCTAACTTAATTAAACTAACATAACCCAACCTAACTTAATGTAACTTAACATCCTAACTTAACCTATCCTAGCTTAACCTATTCCAACTTAACCTATCCTAACTTGACCCATCCTAACTTTACCTAACCTAACTTGCTTAACCTAAGTTATCCTAACTTAACGTATCTTACCTAACCTACCCTAACTTAAGCTAGTGTAACTTGCATAACCTAACCTATCCAAACTTAATGTATCTTACCTAACCTGCTTAACCTAGCATAACTTAATCTAATCTAACCTAACCCATCTTAACCTACCTTAACCTAACCAGCATAACCTAACCTATTTTAACTTAATTATCTAACCTACCCTAATTTAACTAACCTATCCTAACCTAACCCAACCTAACCAACCTATCCTAACTTAACTAACCTAACATAACTTAATGTAACTTATTTAACCTAACTTGCCTAACTTGTTCAAAGATAACTTACCTACCCACCTGCACCTAGTGTAACTTAACAAATCTTACCCAAACTGACAACCTAAATTACCTAGTCCAACTCGCCCAACCAGACATGACCTAATTACATAAATATTCCTGCTTGTCTTTTTGTCTTTCGACAATCAATGTCTAATTCATTTGTTCGTTCCAAGGGTTAATTTCTCAAATGGTCTTTTATGCATTTCAAGGTTTATTTGTTAAAGTTAGGGTATTTAAGCAGTTAGGATATTCACTAGATACGACAGTTTATGCATTTTGTTTCTTTTGACTTAGTTTGTCAAGTTGTTCATAAGTTGTATTTATTATGTCTGATATAATTGTTCTTATTCTTTCCCCTTTAACCTAACCTCTTGTGATCTTAGTGTATTAGGTTTGATATTTGTTCATATTATTTTGACTTAATCTAACCTTTCAGATATTGTTTGTGTTGGACATATTTGTTTATTATCCTTAACCTAAGCTTACAGATATAGTTGTTTCTGCTTTTAGTATATTTTACCCAAACCCACCTTCTCACTTAACCTTTCCTCCTTTAAATACTTAATACTTATTAAATACTTATTTAAATACTTAAAATTTAACAAATATATCTTGAAGTGCATTAATGACCATTTAAGAAATTAACCCTTGAAACGAACAAATGAAACAAATGAGACATTGACGAAACACACAAAGACAAGCATGAATATTTGCGTAAGTTAGATCATATCTGGTTGGGTGAGTGGGACTAGGCAAGTTATGTCAGTTTGGTTAAGTTTTGTTAGGTAAGTTACATTAGGTGGAGGAGGTTAGGAAAGTTATCTTAAGATAGGTTAGGTAAGTTAGGTTGTTACATTAGGTTATGTTAGGTTGGGTTAAGTTAGGTTAGGATAGGTTATGTTAGAAAAGGTTGTTAGGTTAAGCAAGTTATGGTAGGTTAGGTCAGATACATTAAGTTAGGTTAGGTTATGCAAGTAAAGTTAGGTTAGGATAAGTTAGGTTGAGTTAGGTTACGATAGGTTAGTTAAAATAGGTTAAGTAGGTTAGGCTAGGTTAAGGTAAGTTAGGTATGATACATTAAGTTAGGATAGGTTAGGTTTAGTTACATTAAGTTAGGTTAGGTTTGGTTAAGTTAGGGTAGGATTGGTTAGATAGGTTAAGTTAAGTTAGTTAGGTTAAGTTAGGATAGGTGAGGTTAAGTTACATTAAATTAGGTTAGGTTATGCAAGTTAGGTTAGGATAAGTTAGGTAAGTTGCATTAAGTTTGGATAGGGTACGTGTGGTTGAGTTAGGTTAGTTAAGTTAGGGTAGGTTAAGCTAGATACATATATTTTAAAAGAAGAACAAGTTTGATATGAAAAGCTGAATTAGTTACATTTAGGAGAGATATTTTGTCTGAAGATGTCTTGGAGAACAACTTTGATGTAGTGAACAACACTGATGGATTAAGGAGAGTTTCTTTGAACGAAAGTGTCTTAGAGAACAGCTTTGATGACTGAAATTACATTTTGATGACACTGCGAATAACTTTTGATGTCTGAGAATAACTTTGATGAACGAAGATGACTTGGAGAACAACTTTAATGACTGAGATTAACTTTTGATGGCTCTGAGAATAACTTTTTGATAGCTCTGAGAATAACGTTTGAGTACATGAATAGTATTTTTGATGTATTAGTGTGTCTTTGATTGTGTCCTTGATGTGTCTGAATGTGTCTTTGATGTCTTGAATAGTGTCTTTGGTGTCTTTGAGTGCATTTGTATCTTTGGTGTCTTTGTATCGTTTGATGTATCGAAGAGTAACTTTGGTGTCTCAAAGGGTATCTTCGATGTCTCTGAGCGTCTCCTTGACTTTTTTTTTCTTACTCCACTTACTTAGGGGAGCCGGTCGACCGAGCGGACAGCACACTGGACTTGTGATCCTGTGGTCTTGGGTTCGATCCCAGGCGCCGGCGAGAAACAATGGGCAGAGTTTCTTTCACCCTATGCCCCTGTTACCTAGCAGTAAAATAGGTACCTGGGTGTTAGTCAGCTGTCACGAGCTGCTTCCTGGGGGTGGAGGCCTGGTCTAGGACCGGGCCGCGGGGACACTAAAGCCCCGGAATCATCTAAGATAACCTCAAGATAACCTCCACAAAGTATAATTTTAGTTAAGAACAATGTTGAAAGATGCCCTTTGCCTATTTTTTACTGTAAGAAGTATTGTGTTAAGAAAGTATTGAACGAAGCTACACTTGACAAGACGATGAACGTGGCTATTTTCAGTTGATTGACGAATAAATTTAGTTAGGAAACGACTAGAAAACATGAACATGGTTATTTTTCTGATTGATGAATAATTTTAGTTTAAATTTACAAGAAATGATGATAAACGTGGATATTTCCGTTAATTGACAAGTAATTTTTATTTAAGAAATTACAAGAAATGTTTGTCTTGGTACATTTCGTACTAAATAAAGTGGAGATTTGTTTAAGATCGGAGTTGTAAAGAACATTTTAAACATGGAGAACGAGAATATTGAGTGTAAAAGTTGTACAAGGAACATGTGATGAACATGAAAACATGAAAAGACAGAACACGAACTTGCGAAGAACATGCTAAGAACATTGAGAACATAAATATTGAGTATAAAAGTTTTACAGAGAACATGAAATGAGAATGAAACCATAAAAACACAGTGAACTTTGGGGCTTATGAACTTGCAAAGAACATGAAAATATGATAAAGAACACACAAACTGGTGAAAAATATGAACTGACCATACTGTGAACATTTGCAGAACAAAGAGTGAACACATAAACATAGATGAGAATGCGAAGAACATAGTGAATATAGAGAAAATATACAAATACAGTAGGATTTATTGAAGGTTTGGATAAGGTTAGGGAAGGTAAGGGATGAGAAGGTAAGGGGAGGAAAGTAAAGGATGTGGGGAAATAAGGGGGTTGAAGGGAGTTTGGGGACAGGTAAGGGGGTACGGGTGGGGGAGGTAAGGGATGAGCAGTGAGGGAGGGAAAAAGTAAGGTGTTATTTGACCATGAGATTATTGCGTAGTTGAGTAAACAAAAGGTATAGAAGGTAGGGTACGATCTGACTGTCAATATTAGCATGTTAGTGATTATTTACATAGCTGGGGTGAAAAAGGTTATTAAAGGACAAATTTACTTTTGATGGACTGGAGAGCGTCTTGATCTGCATGAATTATGATAAATATGAACTAAAGCGGAGGACATGAGTTGGATGTCGGTAATTGCTTTTGATTTATTAACAGGGGTCTGAAATGTAGTTGGGGTTTTAAATCTCAGGAGATTTGGATTGACAGTGGTGAATTTACAGAGCTCTACCCAAGGTAGGGACGGAGCTGGAGCGCTTATTTCAGACGAGTGTCTGAAATATAGCTGGTTTAAAATTCAGGGACGTAATAAGGGTACTAACGGATACATGAGGGAAGCAAGGTCGGGGGGGGGGGTAGGAGCTAGAGTGAGTTAACTGCATGGAATTCATTTACTATGTCTTGAAATATGACTGTTTAAATTTCAGGGGGATTTGACTGTTAGTAAAGAGTACTGGGATAAAGTAAAGCGGGAAAGGGGCTGGAACTTTCTTACTGGTATCGATTTGACTATGTTTTTAAATATGACCTATTAAATTTTAGGGAAATTGAACAGGTATTAACGAAATGCGAGAAAGGGTTAAGGCGGGACAGGAGCTGGAGCTCGGTAATTGTTTGGATCGATTTTACTAGGTCTGAAATACATGACTTTAAAATTTAGGGAAATTGGCTATTAGTAGCAAAATGTGGTATGATAAATTTTGATCTTCAATCGGTCTCTGATGAAAATTGCCCTGAAAATGGTCTCTGAATATTTCTGGGCTCAAACTGGACTGTTAATGTTTGAGTCTTCAAATGGACTCGGACTCGTGACAATATTTGGAATTTCCTCTATAGGACTCCTTTAATACGTAGGTGTAGTAAAACCCTGACATATTTTGGTCTGTCAAATTTGGGTCTTCAAATGAACTTTGCCTAATTTTGGGTCGTGAACTGGACTGACTTTATCTTTTATTGTACTCTGACGAATTTTGGTCTAAAATGGGGGACTTGCTAAATTTTTGTCTCTTAATCTTGAACGGTGTCTGTTAATTTCGGCCTAAATGGTCTCGGAACTGATTTTTGGCTTAATGGACTCTATTTTCGATTTTCTACTGACCTGAATAATTGAAGTATTACTTGCCGGCTACATATTTGGGTCTAAATAAGCTCTAGTTCGGGCTGTATAAGTGTGCTTTAATAAGGGTCCAAAATAGTCCTGTCGGAAATTACGGTATTTTAGGTCTGATTGCTGACATAGTGGCGAATACAAGTGTTCTGTACATACACTTGTGTTGTGTGGGTGGTGGGGGAAGTGCGGGTGGTGGTGGAGGAAGGTGGGTGGGGGGGGAAAAGAGACTGGGGGGGTTTTTGGGGGGGGGGGTGGGGGGAAAGGGTTTGTGATGTAACAAGGGGTCACAGTCTTTTTCTTTTTGCGGGTGGTTGCAGTTGAAGTAGCTATACACATGAATAAACACACAGGCAATGCTAGGGACGTACAAAACTGCGATACAATCTACAAGTGTGCGGTTAGTATACAAAAGATCGGTCTGAAACTGTGCAAAGGGAGGGTGGGGGGTCACAACGCATCAGAAGCAAACCACACCTGAAATGGGAAAAAAAAGGGCCCCGGCTGACGTGCGTAACGGGCAAGAAGGTGGAGAAAATAAACTAAAAAAAGGGAGAAAGAAAAAGGGTCGCTCTTGAGCCAACCGAGGAAATTGGTGGCAATGAAGTGCGCAACGCTAAAGTTGAGAAATGTCGTCACAGAGGAAATTAGTCGTCAAATAATGATGAAACTATCGACTCAGAGCATAGAGTAAAAGGTCACAGGGGAAATCGTGAAGTGGAAAACACTAGCGTAACGACCAGTGGACATTGAAAGACGAGGTAACACATAAAACAGGAAAGAAAAAAAACAAAAAAAAGCAGGAGGAAAGAAGAGGAGGGGAGGAATGGATAAAGGAAATAAAAGGGGGAAAGAGAGAAAAACAATATTAGGGGCCCCTTAAGGGGGGTTTTGTCGGGTCGTATGTGGGTGGGGAGGGATTTTATTCGTGGGGGTGGATACACCCAGGGTTTAATGG
>WNGS01009794.1:0-10554 GCA_020271785.1 Procambarus virginalis | reverse complement strand
CTCTCACTCTTGCCTGTGGCCTCTCACTGTTGCCTGTGGCCTCTCACTCTTGCCTGTGGCCTCTCACTGTTGCCTGTGGCCTCTCACTCTTGCCTGTGGCCTCTCACTGTTGCCTGTGGCCTCTCTCTCTTGCCTGTGGCCTCTCACTCTTGCCTGTGGCCTCTCACTCTTGCCTGTGGCCTCTCACTCTTGCCTGTGGCCTCTCACTCTTGCCTGTGGCCTCTCACTCTTGCCTGTGGCCTCTCACTCTTGCCTGTAGCCTCTCACTCTTGCCTGTGGCCTCTCACTCTTGCCTGTGGCCTCTCACTCTTGCCTGTGGCCTCTCTCTCTTGCCTGTGGCCTCTCACTCTTGCCTGTGGCCTCTCACTCTTGCCTGTGGCCTCTCACTCTTGCCTGTGGCCTCTCACTCTTGCCTGTGGCCTCTCACTCTTGCCTGTGGCCTCTCACTCTTGCCTGTGGCCTCTCACTCTTGCCTGTAGCCTCTCACTCTTGCCTGTGGCCCTCTCACTCTTGCCTGTGGCCTCTCACTCTTGCCTGTAGCCTCTCACTCTTGCCTGTGGGCTATGAATGACATTTTCTCTTGGTCTGTGACTTCTTCTATTTTGCATGTAATCTCTCTCTCGTCTATAATTCCATCTTGCATGCGACCTCCACACTGCCTGACCCTCTTTCACCAATGGTCCCATCTCCCTCTGTATTCATAATGTGACCCCATGACAGCATCTCTAACGTGATCCCTTACTGACGGCCGCCAACCTCAAATTATGCCTGACCCTTGTCTTCAGTCAATTGGGGAACCTCTCTCCATCCCCACCCGCCCTCCCCACAGTCTCGTCTTGTGGGCCAAAGTGGAGTAACTCGGCCACACATAGACCAGTTAATACATAAGAGGAGAGCAACGTGATCACCCCCACTACTGGAGAGCGTCGTGCAGCTGAGGATGCAAGCCTGGGGCCAAGGCTGGGCCAAGGCTGGGCCAAAATCAAATCAAATCATCTCAAGAAGGCTGGGCCAAGGCTGGGCCAAGGCTGGGCCAAGGCTGGGCCAGGCTGGGCCAAGGCTGGCCAGGCTGGGCCAAGCCTTGCGGTACAAATTGGCAGGCTAAGTCCTCCACCCAAGGCTGTCTGTACCATTGTTATGATAAGTTGATTGCCCAGTGATCCAAGCGATTGCTGGCGTCAGTAATCATCGTGTTTACCTCGCCTACAGTCACACTCATTCAAAAGGCAAAATTAAAACAAATCAAAAAATTAGATCACGTTTCAAATAATTCAATATGTGTAACGCGATCAATTTTTAAACTAGATCTGTAGGCTATATACCGATCAAGTAGTAACTGACCCTTCAGTCTGTCATACTGACATCTCCGGAGTGTGAAGACAAGCTCACTAAGCTGGATATTTAACAGACACTTGGAGTGGGTGAGGAAATTGTAGTGTTAAGATACCATTCACTGAGGCACACACACTCACGGGCGGCGGCCCTCCCTCCCTCCCACTTCACATGAGGTGCGAATTCATTCAAATTTGCCACGCGTCATGGCCACGAGCCAACAGCTGTCCCGGCTTGTGCCGACTTGAGCGTGAGAGTGAGGATACTTGTTACACATCTCTGCGGGTTTCACAGACTTGCTATAGACCCGTGTTAATTCCCCCACGGGCGAGGGGTTGTGGGGGTCCGCGCGCGTCTGCCCACAAGGAGGGTACTCGTAGCCCTGGACACAAGGAGGGTGCTCGTAGCCCCTAGACACAAGGAGGGTGCTCGTAGCCCTGGACACAAGGAGGGTGCTCGTAGCCCTGGACACAAGGAGGGTACTCGTAGCCCTGGACACAAGGAGGGTGCTCGTAGCCCTGGACACAAGGAGGGTGCTCGTAGCCCTGGACACAAGGAGGGTACTCGTAGCCCTGGACACAAGGAGGGTGCTCGTAGCCCTGGACACAAGGAGGGTGCTCGTAGCCTGGACACAAGGAGGGTGCTCGTAGCCCTGGACACAAGGAGGGTGCTCGTAGCCCCTAGACACAAGGAGGGTACTCGTAGCCCTGGACACAAGGAGGGTGCTCGTAGCCCTGGACACAAGGAGGGTGCTCGTAGCCCTGGACACAAGGAGGGTGCTCGTAGCCCCTAGACACAAGGAGGGTACTCGTAGCCCTGGACACAAGGAGGGTACTCGTAGCCCCTAGACACAAGGAGGGTGCTCGTAGCCCCTAGACACAAGGAGGGTGCTCGTAGCCCCTAGACACAAGGAGGGTGCTCGTAGCCCCTAGACACAAGGAGGGTGCTCGTAGCCCCTAGACACAAGGAGGGTACTCGTAGCCCCTAGACACAAGGAGGGTGCTCGTAGCCCCTAGACACAAGGAGGGTGCTCGTAGCCCCTAGACACAAGGAGGGTACTCGTAGCCCCTAGACACAAGGAGGGTGCTCGTAGCCCCTAGACACAAGGAGGGTGCTCGTAGCCCTGGACACAAGGAGGGTGCTCGTAGCCCTGGACACAAGGAGGGTGCTCGTAGCCCTGGACACAAGGAGGGTGCTCGTAGCCCTAGACACAAGGAGGGTGCTCGTAGCCCCTAGACACAAGGAGGGTGCTCGTAGCCCTGGACACAAGGAGGGTGCTCGTAGCCCCTAGACACAAGGAGGGTGCTCGTAGCCCCTAGACACAAGGAGGGTGCTCGTAGCCCCTAGACACAAGGAGGGTGCTCGTAGCCCTGGACACAAGGAGGGTGCTCGTAGCCCTGGACACAAGGAGGGTGCTCGTAGCCCCTAGACACAAGGAGGGTGCTCGTAGCCCCTAGACACAAGGAGGGTACTCGTAGCCCCTAGACACAAGGAGGGTGCTCGTAGCCCTAGACACAAGGAGGGTGCTCGTAGCCCTAGACACAAGGAGGGTGCTCGTAGCCCCTAGACACAAGGAGGGTGCTCGTAGCCCTGGACACAAGGAGGGTGCTCGTAGCCCTGGACACAAGGAGGGTGCTCGTAGCTCCTAGACACAAGGAGGGTGCTCGTAGCCCCTAGACACAAGGAGGGTGCTCGTAGCCCCTAGACACAAGGAGGGTGCTCGTAGCCCTAGACACAAGGAGGGTACTCGTAGCCCCTAGACACAAGGAGGGTGCTCGTAGCCCCTAGACACAAGGAGGGTGCTCGTAGTGTAATGGGTCCTCTTATCCGCTACCAATGTATTGTAATGTCTGTAATGTACCCTGATTGAAATATTATTAAATCATTTATTGTAATATCTCTGCCCACACTTAATAACCAGCAAACACTAATAACGGACCAGTATGACCCCTCGCTGGACTGTCACGAATATAAGCTGAATATTAAATGAGGAATATCACAAGGAAAGGGATTATTTATCTAATTACCCTTTTTTCACTGCCACCACCTTCCAAGGAATGAATGTGTCTATAATTATCGGTCCCCAGGAAGGAAGGGACTCGATAATCAGGGAACTCAACGGACCAGTGATTGAAATTGAATGGATTATTTCAGTCTTATTGAACTGAACGGGGGAGGTTCTCGCTTTACTTTATTATTCCTAAGAATGGAGAAACACAGGGAACTTCTAACACCGCGCATGAAAATCGCATGAATACCATATATTAACACCAGGGGACAGATAACTCACCAAGATGAAATTAACAATTATTTATTTATGGTAACTGTATATTTAAATCACAATTGACATATAGCCTACTCTAATAACATCTACCAAAATAAAAGAGGCAATGGAAATGCAATACTAATATGCAAGAAACGTAGGAGCACACTACCTTCAATCGCACACTGCGGCCAGATGTTGATGGCGGCCCTCAGCACCGTTGGGTGCGGGCTGGCTTGCCCTCCAGTCCCGAAAAACTCCCAAGACACACTAAATGAAATTTTGTTTTACCAGCTTATTGCTGGGAAGGATTACACCTCCCACCGTCTAATCCAGCCCCAGGGCTCCACCCATTATTTTGGCAATGGCCAACCATTTTACACTTAGGCCTGAGGTCTGGCTCTCTAGGGCCAATAAGGACTTGGCCCTTATCTCCCGCCAATCATCTACCCTGAGGTGCCGTGGAAGGCTACATGAATTCCTGAAGATTGAGTCAGCACTCCCCGGCTGTGCGATGGGAACAAGGCAACTAGTGCACCTCCCGAGCAATGTTTACCAAAACTGATTATTTATGTTCCAGCCCGTCTCCAGCAAGATAAAGGGTAGGGACACTTGACTCGCCTGGTATGGGTAAGGGACCGTTGAGAGAGGAAAGAGAGGGAATGAGAGGGGGGAGAGGGAGGATGGAGAGGGGAAACGAGTGGGGAGGATTGCGTGGAGACGCAAGGTATCACAGAGGTCGGCTGCACAACCCCTCAGGTCAACTCCTTGGACCTTGACAAATGGGCTACAGGGGGGGGGGGGTGTGAAGGGGGAAGACGAATGACGGGTAAGGGGAGGGGAGAAAGGGGGAAGGAAAAAAGGAAGGAGGGGAGAAGGAAGGAGGGGAGAGGGGGAAGGGAGAACCAATGATCTGAGCACCAGATCATTACAGTAGCCCCTAGACACAAGGAGGGTGCTCGTAGCCCTGGACACAAGGAGGGTGCTCGTAGCCCCTAGACACAAGGAGGGTGCTCGTAGCCCCTAGACACAAGGAGGGTGCTCGTAGCCCTAGACACAAGAAGGGTGCTCGTAGCCCTAGACACAAGGAGGGTACTCGTAGCCCCTAGACACAAGGAGGGTGCTCGTAGCCCTGGACACAAGGAGGGTGCTCGTAGCCCCTAGACACAAGGAGGGTGCTCGTAGCCCTTAGACACAAGGAGGGTGCTCGTAGCCCCAAGACACAAGGAGGGTGCTCGTAGCCCCTAGACACAAGGAGGGTGCTCGTAGCCCCTAGTCACAAGGAGGGTGCTCGTAGCCCTGGACACAAGGAGGGTGCTCGTAGCCCCTAGACACAAGGAGGGTGCTCGTAGCCCTGGACACAAGGAGGGTGCTCGTAGCCCCTAGACACAAGGAGGGTGCTCGTAGCCCCTAGACACAAGGAGGGTGCTCGTAGCCCCTAGACACAAGGAGGGTGCTCGTAGCCCTGGACACAAGGAGGGTGCTCGTAGCCCCTAGACACAAGGAGGGTGCTCGTAGCCCCTAGACACAAGGAGGGTGCTCGTAGCCCTAGACACAAGGAGGGTGCTCGTAGCCCTTAGACACAAGGAGGGTGCTCGTAGCCCCTAGACACAAGGAGGGTGCTCGTAGCCCCTAGACACAAGGAGGGTGCTCGTAGCCCCTAGACACAAGGAGGGTGCTCGTAGCCCCTAGACACAAGGAGGGTGCTCGTAGACACAAGGAGGGTGCTCGTAGCCCTGGACACAAGGAGGGTGCTCGTAGCCCCTAGACACAAGGAGGGTGCTCGTAGCCCTAGACACAAGGAGGGTGCTCGTAGCCCTAGACACAAGGAGGGTACTCGTAGCCCTGGACACAAGGAGGGTGCTCGTAGCCCTAGACACAAGGAGGGTGCTCGTAGCCCTGGACACAAGGAGGGTGCTCGTAGCCCCTAGACACAAGGAGGGTGCTCGTAGCCCCTAGACACAAGGAGGGTGCTCGTAGCCCCTAGACACAAGGAGGGTGCTCGTTGCCCTAGACACAAGGAGGGTGCTCGTAGCCCTAGACACAAGGAGGGTGCTCGTAGCCCCTAGACACAAGGAGGGTGCTCGTAGCCCCTAGACACAAGGAGGGTGCTCGTAGCCCCTAGACACAAGGAGGGTGCTCGTAGCCCCTAGACACAAGGAGGGTGATCGTAGCCCCTAGACACAAGGAGGGTGCTCGTAGCCCCTAGACACAAGGAGGGTGCTCGTAGCCCCTAGACACAAGGAGGGTGCTCGTAGCCCTAGACACAAGGAGGGTGCTCGTAGCCCCTAGACACAAGGAGAGTGCTCGTAGCCCCTAGACACAAGGAGGGTACTCGTAGCCCCTGGACACAAGGAGGGCGCTCGTAGCCCCTAGACACAAGGAGGCTGCTCGTAGCCCCCAGACACAAGGAGGGTGCTCGTAGCCCCTGGTCACAAGGAGGGTGCTCGTAGCCCCTGGTCACAAGGAGGGTGCTCGTAGCTCTTGATCACAAGGAGGGTGCTCGTAGCCCCTAGACACAAGGAGGGTGCTCGTAGCTCCTGATCACAAGGAGGGTGCTCGTAGCCCCTAGACACAAGGAGGGTGCTCGTAGCCCCTAGACACAAGGAGGGTGCTCGTAGCCCCTAGACACAAGGAGGGTGCTCGTAGCCCCTAGACACAAGGAGGGTGCTCGTAGCCCCTAGACACAAGGAGGGTGCTCGTAGCCCCTAGACACAAGGAGGGTGCTCGTAGCCCCTAGACACAAGGAGGGTGCTCGTAGCCCCTAGACACAAGGAGGGTGCTCGTAGCCCCTAGACACAAGGAGGGTGCTCGTAGCCCCTAGACACAAGGAGGGTGCTCGTAGCCCCTAGACACAGGTCGTCAACACATGCTAACCAGCCCACACATGTACTCCTGGATGACTGCGGCTACAGTGTTATTGTTTAATGGTTGTTACCGTGTACTGTGCACCGTAGCCTAGTCGGCAGGTCGTCACAGCAGCAACCAACGAGCACAGTCATTACACCGGTGAAGAAACAGTGGCACTGCTGTCACTGCCCTGCCAGGTGCCTCGTACACATGAGATTGAAAGCGTTTGTCATGCTGGGTTGCCCGTAGTGAGACAGGAAGGTGAGGGCGAGACAGACAACTTACCCACAGTGAGCCACAACAGTCTCAACCACCGCCTTAATTACGACAAATGCGCGCTCAATTGCTAACAAAAATAAAGATGTTGTCAATGTGGGTGTGGAGGAGGGGTCGTGGCGACGCTACTGGGCGAGCAGCAGGCTACTCAAGACAGCTGGTGCCGCCTCTCCACCATCTGGCACTCCCGCATTCATCACAATAGTGGGAGGATTAGTGGTGTCACAACTCACCCGCTGCTCTACTCTCTCACCCACATCACATTCCCCCCTCCCCCCCCCTCTCCCTACAGTGATCTGCACTATACTGTGCAGATCACTGTAGGGAGGTGATCACTGTCAGGGAGGCTGATATACCAGCATTATAGTGGAGACCAAAATTGTTCCCCGATATATACCAGATTGTGAGGAGGGAGATATAAGCAGAAGCAATATAGCAGCAGCACTATTCATATAACACTACAGTTAAATAAGTTAATAAGTTCACTACAAGCATATATATATATATAACGGGCTCGCCATAGCCCGTGCTACATGGATATTTCGTCCTGAGTAGCTAAATCTAAAAACAAGAATAAATGGACCTTTGGAGAACTTTTGTAATGCCACACACCAACGAGATCACCAACTACGTCACAGGAAAATTGTTACAGCAGGAAAACAAAACAAAAACTGTGGCAGGTGTCATATAGTTGCCATTGTTAGAGTCAGGAAGTCTCTTAGGCTTATTGAGATCCGCCCCAGCCAACACCGTAGTTAATAGTCCCATCACCCAGCCAATTACTGGCAAGACCCGCAATATTTAACCCTATGAGAGTGAGGCGTACGCCATCTTCTTCTTGAGGTTATCTTGAGAGGCTTTAGTGTCCCCGCGGCCCGGTCCTCGACCAGGCCTCCACCCCCAGGAAGCAGCCCGTGACAGCTGACTAACACCCAGGTACCTATTTTACTGCTAAGTAACAGGGGCATAGGGTAAAAGAAACTCTGCCCATCGTTTCTCGCCGGCGCCCGGAATCGAACCCGGAACCACAGGATCACAAGTCCAGCGTGCTGTCCGCTCGGCCGACCGGCTCCCCCATGCAGAGTATAGCAGTGTCCTGTACATAGCAGGTGGCTAAGCTTGGAGTACAAGGGCAACAAGTTCACTACAAGCATATATATAACGGGCTCGCCATAGCCCGTGCTACATGGATATTTCGTCCTGAGTAGCTAAATCTAAAAACAAGAATAACTACAAGTATAACCCAAAGTCTGACAGAATTGTCTATTACAATGATGGCAAAGATTATAATTATTGGTGATTTCAAAGGCCTGATAGCTGAGTGGACAGCGCTCGGGATTTGTAGTCCTAAGGTTCCCGGTTCGATCCCCGGTGGAGGCGGAAACAAATGGGCAGAGTTTCTTTCACCCTGATGCCCCTGTTTCACCTAGTAGTGAATAGGTACCTGGGAGTTAGACAGCTGCCACGGGCTGCTTCGTGGGAGTGTGTAACAAAAAGTAGGCCTGGTCGAGGACCGGGCCGCGGGGACGCTAAGCCCCGAAATCATCTCAAGATAACCTTAAGAAGATCACTTTGTGGCACTCGTGCCTGGACCTGCCCTCTACACCGTCACCTTGTGGCACTCGTGCCTGGACCTGCCCTCTACACCGTCACCTTGTGGCACTCGTGCCTGGACCTGCCCTCTACACCGTCACCTTGTGGCACTCGTGCCTGGACCTGCACTCTACACCGTCACCTTGTGGCACTCGTGCCTGGACCTGCCCTCTACACCGTCACCTTGTGGCACCCCTGCCTTGACCTGCCCTCTACACCGTCACCTTGTGGCACTCGTGCCTGGACCTGCCCTCTACACCGTCACCTTGTGGCACTCGTGCCTGGACCTGCCCTCTACACCGTCACCTTGTGGCACCCCTGCCTGGACCTGCCCTCTAGACCCTAGAGAGGGTGTTGTGTAGAGCGTGAGAGAGCACCATGAGCCGAGGCAGGCCACAAAACACGAGAGGAGGGTAAGGACGCCACACCTTCTGACGATGACTGGGTTTCCTGACCTCCAAGAAGCCTCCATGATAAGTCCATCCTTAGCCACAACAAAGGAGCGGCTTCCTCGCTTCCTGTGGCTCTGGTCCGGTACAAAAGAGGGAGAAGAAGAGGTATAAACAACCGTATGGTGACGTCACACCCATGAATCAACCTCTCACTTAGTCTGTCTCTCTCACGCCCACTGTTGTTCGGGGCTCCCACGCTGGTGACGCCTGCTGCTGGTGGTGCTGGTGGTGCTGGTGATGGTGGTGGTGCTGGTGGTGCTGGTGCTGGTGGTGCTGCTGGTGATGGTGGTGGTGATGGTGCTGCTGGTGGTGCTGCTGCTGCTGCTCTGATGGTGGTGGTGATGGTGGTGGTGCTGGTGGTGGTGGTGCTGCTGCTGCTGCTGCTGCTGCTGCTGTTGATGGTGGTGGTGCTGCTGGTGCTGGTGGTGTTGTGTGTGCGTGTGTACTCACCTAGTTGTGCTTGTGGAGGTTGAGCTCTGACTCTTTGGTCCCGCCTCTCAACCGTCAATCAACAGGTGTATAGATTCCTGAGCCTATGGGGCTCTATCATATCTACATTTGAAACTGTGTACGGAGTCAGCCTCCACCATATCACTTCCTAATGCATTCCATTTGTCAACCACTCTGACACTAAAAAAGTTCTTTCTAATATCTCTGTGGCTCATTTGGGCACTCAATCTCCACCTGTGTCCCCTAGTGCGTGTGCCCTTGTGTTAAATAGCCTGTCTTTATCTACCCTATCAATTCCCTGAGAATCTTGAATGTGGTGATCATGTCCCCCTAACTCTTCTGTCTTCCAACGAAGTGAGGTTTAGTTCCCGTAGTCTCTCCTCGTAGCTCATACCTCTCAGCTCGGGTACTAGTCTGGTGGCAAACCTTTGAACCTTTTCCAGTTTAGTCTTATGCTTGACTAGATATGGACTCCATGCTTGAGCCGCATACTCCAGGATTGGTCTGACATATGTGGTATATAATGTTCTGAAAGATTCCTTACACAAGTTTCTAAAGACTGTTCTTATGTTAGTTACGGGCTCACCATAGCCTGTGCTACTGGAACTATTGCTCTGAGTAGAGAATCTAAAAACAAACAACAAACAACTCTGACAACCATTTGTTCGACCATTCTGCAGCTTGTCCAGGTCTTCTTGAAGCTTCAAGCTGTCCTCCTCTGTCAAAATTATCCTCCTCCTAAAAATTATTCTCATAATTTAGACGTCGTCAGCAACATTGAGAGGAAAGAGTCTATACCCTCTGGGAGATAATTTACGTATATCAGAAACAGGATAGGTCCGAGTACAGAACCCTGTGGGACTCCACTGGTGACTTCACGCCAATCTGAGGTCTGGGGACAGGTTCGTGTGATATCAACCCCAGATCTTTCTCTCTATTTGACTCTTGCAGGATTTCCCCTCCCAAATGATACCTTGTGTTCAGCCTCCTGCTCCCTTCTCCTATTTCATCACCTTACACTTTCCGAGTTGAACTTTAGCAGCCATTTTCTAGACCATTCCTCCAGTTATCCAGGTCATCCTGTAGTCTCTGTCTATCTTCATCCGTCTTGATCTTCTCATAATTTTTGCATCATCAGCAAACATGAGAGGAATGAGTCTATACCTCCGGAAGATCGTTCACATATATTAAAAACAGGATGGGTCCAAGTACTGAGCCCTGTGGGACTCCGCTGGGACATCTCGCCACTCTGATGTCTCCCCCTCACCGTTACTCGCTGTTTTCCTGTTGCTTAAGTACTCCCTTATCCCTGGAGCATCTTCCCTTTTACTCCTGCCT
>WNGS01009792.1:37561-53713 GCA_020271785.1 Procambarus virginalis | reverse complement strand
GATTCCTACACAAGTTTCTAAAGGCCGTTCTTATGTTAGCCAACCTGGCATATGCTGCTGATGTTATCCTCTTGATATGAGCTTCAGGGGACAGGTCTGGCGTGATATCAACCCCCAGGTCTTTCTCTCTCTCTGACTCTTGAAGTATTTCATCTCCCAAATGATACCTTGTATCTGGTCTCCTGCTTCCTACCCCTATCTTCATTACATTACATTTGCTTGGGTTAAACTCTAACAGCCATTTGTTCGACCATTCCTGCAGCTTGTCCAGGTCTTCTTGAAGTCTCAAGCTGTCCTCCTCTGTCTTAATCCTTCTCATAATTTTGGCGTCGTCAGCAAACATTGAGAGGAATGAGTCTATACCCTCTGGGAGATCATTTACGTATATCAGAAACAGGATAGGTCCAAGTACAGAGCCCTGTGGGACTCCACTGGTGACTTCACGCCAGTCTGAGGTCTCACCCCTCACTGTAACTCTCTGTTTCCTATTGCTTAGGTACTCCCTTATCCACTGGAGCGCCCTACCTGTTACTCCTGCCTGTTTCTCCAGCTTATGCATCAACCTTTTATGGGGTACTGTGTCAAAGGCTTTCCGACAGTCCAAAAAAATGCAGTCCGCCCACCCTTCTCTTTCTTGCTTAATTCTTGTCACCTGATCGTAGAATTCTATCAAGCCTGTAAGGCAAGATTTACCCTCCCTGAACCCATGTTGATGGGTTGTCACGAAGTCTCTTCTCTCCAGATGTGTTACTAGGTTTTTTCTCACAATCTTCTCCATCACCTTGCATGGTATACAAGTTAAGGACACTGGCCTGTAGTTCAGTGCCTCTTGTCTGTCACCCTTTTTGTATATTGGTACTACATTAGCAGTCTTCCATATTTCTGGTAGGTCCCCCGTTTCCAGTGACTTACTATACACTATGGAGAGTGGTAAGCAAAGTGCTCCTGCACACTCTTTCAATACCCATGGCGAGATTCCATCCGGCCCAACAGCTTTTCTCACATCCAGCTCCAATAGGTGCTTTTTGACCTCATCTCTTGTAATTTCGAACCTATCCAAGGTCACCTGGTTTGCTGCCACCTCTCCCAGCGCCGTGATATCTCCCTGTTCTATTGTAAAGACCTCCTGGAACCTTTTGTTGAGTTCTTCACACACCTCTTTGTCATTCTCTGTGTACCTGTCCTCGCCCACCCTAAGTTTAATCACCTGTTCCTTCACTGTTGTCTTCCTCCTGATGTGACTGTGTAGTAGCTTTGGTTCAGTCTTGGCTTTGTTAGCTATATCATTTTCATACCTTTTCTCAGCTGCTCTTCTCACACTGACATACTCGTTCCTGGTTCTCTGGTATCTCTCTCTACTTTCTGGTGTTCTGTTATTACGAAAGTTCCTCCATGCCCTTTTGTTCAGCTCTTTGCTTTCATACATTCCCTATTAAACCACGGATTCTTCCTTTGCTTCTCTGTTTTTTCCTGTTGGGCTGGGACAAACCTGCTTACAGCCTCCTGACATTTTTGGGTGACATAGTCCATCATGTCTTGTACGGACTTGGTTCCGAGTTCTGTGTCCCAATGTATATCCCATAGGAATTTATTCATCTCCTCATAGTTTCCCTTTCTGTACGCCAGCCCTTTGGTTCCCAGTTCTTTTTTGGGGGTGATAATTCCTAGCTCAACCAGGTACTCAAAGCTCAATACACTATGATCACTCATTCCCAAGGGGGCTTCCAACTTAACTTCCCTTATATCCGACTCATTTAGGGTAAATATCAAATCCAGCAAGGCTGGTTCATCCCCTCCTCTCATTCTTGTCGGTCCCTTGACGTGTTGACTTAGAAAGTTTCTTGTTGCCACATCCAGCAGCTTAGCTCTCCACGTGTCTGGGCCTCCGTGTGGGTCTCTGTTCCCCCAATCTATCTTCCCATGGTTGAAGTCTCCCATGATTAGAAGTCTGGATCCGTTCCTGCTAGCCACAGAAGCTGCTCTCTCTATTATATTGATGGTGGCCATGTTGTTTCTATCATATTCCTGTCTGGGTCTTCTGTCATTCGGTGGGGGGTTATATATGACTACTATTATAATTTTCTGTCCTCCAGTTGCAATGGTGCCTGATATGTAGTCCCTGAAACCTTCACAGTTCTGAATTACCATCTCTTCGAAACTCCAACCTTCTCTTAGTAGCAAAGCCACACCACCTCCTCCTCTCCCTTCTCTCTCTTTCCTCACTACATAGTAGCCCTGTGGAAACACTGCATTTGTTATGATTTTCGTTAGCTTTGTTTCTGTGAGTGCTATTATGTCTGGGTTTTCTTCTAGTGCCCACTCTCCAAGTTCACTAGTTTTATTTGTAATCCCATCTATGTTAGTGTACATCGCCTTGAAGCTCACTTTCTTCTGTTCATTTACATATCCCTTTCTTGGCGAGTATTCTACTGGTGTGGGAAGCTGTTCCGTGGGTGAGAGGATCTGTGAGGTGGTTTGCAGGGTCGCAGAGGGTTTTGGGGTGGGGGGTGGGGGTTTAAGGGAAGGGGGAACGGGTAGGGTGTGGGTTAAGGAGATAGGGGGGACATGGAGGATACGGGGTGAGGGGGGAGGAGGAATAGGGAGGGTATGGGATGAAGGGGGAAGGGGGACTGGGGGGGAAAGGTGGGAGGGGGGACATGATGGGAATGGGGATGGGTTGTCGGGGTCAGAATGGGGTGGGGGGGAGGGAGGGTTGGGTGGGGGCAGGTAGGGTGAGGAGAAGGAAGGGTTTCTATGCAGAGGGGGTTGGTGGTGTTGCCCCCCCCTCTGGTGTTGCTGGGATGCTGGTTTTGGGTTCCCCTCTTGTCTCTGGGACTGCTGTGTTGGGGGCTGTGATTTCCTGGTTTGCTCCTCTCTCCCTGCGCTTCCTCCTTGCCTCTGCTGCCCTGGCTCTCTCCTCCTTCGTCCTGTCCCTCTGCAGGAATACTTGTTTGTATCCCTCCACATGTTGGAGACGACTCTTCTTTTCTAGAATATCCTCCTTTGTGGTTTCGTTTGCAAACACCACCTTTATAAGTCGGTTTCTGTCCCTGTTGTACCAGCCCAACCTGAAAACCTTCTCAATGTTGTGTGCAGCCTCTTCCATCTGTAACCCCTTCAGTAGCCCATGTACTGCCTCTCTATCCTTGCCATTCCATTCTTGCCTGTTGGATCCTTCCTGTTCTTTGATGCCTACAACTACCACTGATCTCTTTCTCTCCAGCAGTTGAGTGGTGCACCTTGCTGCTTCCTGTGAGGTAGCAGCTTGCATGGCTACCTCCCTCACTGTGGCCATTGCTTCTGAGCTCTTTTTCAATATGTCCGCAAATGCGTCAGGTACTGAGGCATTTCCTTCCAATGTAACATTCCCACCTTCCCTTTGGATGATAATCTGATGCTCGGTCTCTTTATTTTTCTCTGTGAGAGATTTGATCTCCTCCCTTGCTGATGTCAGCTCACTTTGCAGGTTGTTAATTGTAATCCTCATTTCATTCATCTCCCTCCTAAATTCCTCCAGTGCTTGGTGTAGCAATTCTTGCGTTTGTTCCCCCTGGCTGCTTCCCATAACCCTGCTTCGGCCTCCTGCCATTTTGCCCCTTGTCAAGAGAGGTAGCAAGGGAGAGAGAGATCAAGAGAGCAAAAGAGAGAACAGGAGAGACCCAGAGAGAGCGAACAAGAGAGAGAGAGAGAGCAAGGGAGAGAGAGAGCAAGAGAGCAAAGAGAGAACAGGAGAGACCCAGAGAGAGCAAACAAGAGAGAGAGAGAGCAAGAGAGAGAGAGCAAGCGAGAGAGAGCAAGCAGAGAGAGAGAGAGAGAGAGAGAGAGAGAGAGAGAGAGAGAGAGAGAGAGAGAGCGTGTGTTCCTTGGGATGGGGTTGAGAGGTGAGGTAAGGTCAGCTTACGGCAGGTAGAGTGAGGGAGGATTATGGGAGGTTTTTTATCCTTTTTCCACGAAATGTGTTAATCAGGGGCGCGTGTGTGTGGGGTGTGGGGTGCGTGTGCTCGTGCGTGCGTGCGTGAGTGTGTCCGTAGTTCTCGTAAGCGGTAACTTCTACCCAATGAGCCAATGTGTGTGTGTGTGTGTGTGTGTGTGTAATTACCTAAGTGTAATTACCTAAGTGTAGTTACAGGATGAGAGCTACGCTCGTGGTGTCCCGTCTTCCCAGCACTCTTTGTCATATAACGCTTTGAAACTACTGACGGTCTTGGCCTCCACCACCTTCTCACCTAACTTGTTCCAACCGTCTACCACTTTGTTTGCGAAAGTGAATTTTCTTATATTTCTTCGGCATCTGTGTTTAGCTAGTTTAAATCTAAGA
This sequence comes from Procambarus virginalis, assembly GCA_020271785.1. Classification (NCBI taxonomy): domain Eukaryota; kingdom Metazoa; phylum Arthropoda; class Malacostraca; order Decapoda; family Cambaridae; genus Procambarus; species Procambarus virginalis. The sequence continues at coordinate 49,395 of WNGS01009792.1, read as the reverse complement.
CCTCTTGTACTTAAAGTTCCAGGTCTCAGGAAATCTTCCCTATCGATTTTATCAATTCCTGTTACTATTTTGTATGTAGTGATCATATCACCTCTTTTTCTTCTGTCTTCTAGTTTTGGCATATTTAATGCCTCTAACCTCTCCTCGTAGCTCTTGCCCTTCAGTTCTGGGAGCCACTTAGTAGCATGTCTTTGCACCTTTTCCAGTTTGCTGATGTGCTTCTTAATAAATGTGTGTGTGTGTTTATGTGTGTATTCACCTAGTTGTATTCACCTAGTTGTGTTTGTGGGGGTTGAGCTTTGTTCTTTCGGCCCGCCTCTCAACTGTCAATCAACTGTTTACTAACTATTTTTTTCACACCACACACACACACACACCAGGAAGCAGCCCGTGACAGCTGACTAACTCCCAAGTACCAATTTACTGCTAGGTAACAGGGGCATTCAGGGTGAAAGAAAATTTGCCCATTTGTTTCTGCCTGGTGTGGGAATCGAACTCGTGCCGCAGAATTACGAGTCCTGCGCGCTATCCACCAGGCTAGTGTGTGTGTGTGTGTGTATGTGTGTGGATGTGTGTGTGTGTGTGTATGAATTGCTTACATAAATTTCACAAATACACATGAGTGGGTTTTCATCCTATGTTATACCTGTGAGAAGACATTACCATTGCCAGTTATGATTAGTGTTATAATACTTACCACTTCTCCACCTCCATTACGATTGTAACTTATCATGCTCAGTTCATTGTTCCAACAACCAATGCCTGTGAACAAAATTTGTTATTATATTTTTGAGGTAGACAGTAAGTGGAATAATACATAATTATTAATCTTTTATATTATTTGAATTTGAATGTTATTTTTAAAGTTATATATAGCTTATGATTCAATAATTATGGCAGCTGACATTTGAGATAATCATCGTATATTGTACCAATTCCGGCATCTTTCTAGCATTACCGCAGACTCCATAAATACTCTGACAGCTCTGCTTGGTACCTTCATTTTCCCTTGTCATTGCTTATTAAAGAAATTCATACACTGTTCACATCTGTCAATTTTAATGGGATGTTGCCCTTAAACGCTTAATTTATGGATGAAGTCTATGGCATCTTCCACAGCTGCCAGCTCTGAGGGACTGAGGTTGACCAGGCCAGGGAGAGTTTGTTTATCTGCTGCCTGACTCAAGAGAATTATAAGTACTCTTATGTTACATTCGCCTGTTGTGTCATTCGTTCCTTTTACTTGCCTTCCCTTTTGTAATTCCTCTGATAGATCACTGAAGAAAAAATTATATTTCTTTAGCTGTATATTAAATTCTTTATGTATCACCAAGAAAAATTAACTACGTTCTTAGTGCAAACTTATCTATTACAGGTTCATCGTAATCATCATCAGGAGTCTAGATTTTTCATCATTCACATTTGTCCCTACGAGTCATTTCTATATTTCCTGGAAGTGGCGCACTAGAATCTTCTCGAAGGTTACTTCAACCTACATATCAACTTAGACCTTAGACTTAGACCTTAGACCTTGACCTTAGACTTAGACCTTAGACCTTAACCTTAGATTTAGACCTTAGACTTAGACCTCAGACTTAGACCTTCGTAATAACTATTTGTACTTTTAAATATATGGGAATTTACTTTTAGTCAATTTCGTAAGAAATTTTTTACAATTTATAACTTCATGTATGTTGAAGCCTAGTGTTACTTCTCTCTACATATGTCCATGAGCTGTGTTTCTCACCTACATGTTTGTCAAGAAGCTTTTGTTGCTCCTTCAATTTGTGTTATTCCTCGTCACGTATTAGAACATATCCAATCAAATCAAATAGATATCTAACAATATTTTAAAATATTAAACGATTCAATGTCTATTTACGTTACCCATCAATTTGTTCCATAAATCAATTTCCCAGTTTTCTAACGAGTATTTATCTGTGTTCTGTTTAGTGTTTATATATTTTTAACGTAATTTATATCTCATTCCTGAAACGATTCATCCATTTTTATACTAAAGTCATCTCTATCTTCTTACTGTTCATCTCACTGTAAAATATAAAATAATGCTTTAAATTACATTTTATTATCACTTTCGCGCTCCCAGGGAACGAGGAAAAAAAAGCGGGATGTGCACGGGGCGCGGCAGGCGCAGTGGGCGCGGCGAGGCAAAACAAAAATGTGTATACTCTTTTTACTCTCCTGACCTTAGTTCTCGAGCTACGTATTTCATTTTGGTACCAATGTGTTCGCAATATAATTCTCTAGAAGAACGTCAGTAACAAAGATCACGAAAGGTATAGGAATACCAGTACCAAATAAATAACTACGTAGATGACTCGGCGTGAGTGCTAAATAGCAACAAAATGTTTCTATTCTTGGGATTGCTGTCAACTCCACACTTGCCATACAGCGTTAATTTTGGTATCAATGGACTCGCAATGAAATTCCCAACAGAGATATGAATATAAACGTAGAATCATGGTCGCGACCCACCCGCAAGAGTGTGGAAAGTGGCCGAACTGTTACCAGGTATCGGTGATTCGAGCACACATGTGCGATCAGGCACTTTGAAAGTTTATACTTATTTCACTGTCCTGACATTATTTTTCTATGTACGTCATTCATTTTTGTGCCAATGTGTTCGTATAGAATGTTCTATGAGCACGTAGGTAAAAAAATCAACAAAGCGTAAGTTAGATTAGATTTTATAGGACATCATTTTGAGTCCTTTGTGCAGAAGCGGGTAGACGAAACTGGACATAAGATTGAGTTGTAACGCCGGAGAGTACAGCCATGACTCACCATGGGAACGTCCGGGTAAGAAGCCTGTAATCTCAGATTCAGCTAGAGTTAATTGAAATATTAATGATACATTTTTGATTGCTTTTTCGTACTTCATGGGCAGCTGATGCCCTGATGTGCTGACCAAGTTGGCTGAATCAGCTGGGAACAGGTCCACACCAGACGTCCCACTGGACATAACCGTATGTCCACTTTCGTCTACCCGCTTCTGCACAGTGGACATAAAATTATGTCCCCATAAAAATATTTGTATAAAATTCAATTTTAATCCGATTTACTTCGGGTTTGTTTCAAACTGCGCGCCATGAAGTTCTCTTTCTCACCACTAGGCCGAATGGCACAACAATAAGTTCATGAAAGGTGTGGACCACTTCGATCAAATGGTGAAGTATTAACATTTTACCAGGAAAACTCACAAGTGGACCAAAATGATAACGTTTTATTTCCTGCAAATGGCATTGCATAATGCCTTTGTTTTGTACAAATACAACACAACTGACCGAAAAAAGCTAACATTGCTACAGTTCCACGAGGTGGCATTGGCCTCAAACAGCAACAGTATCTCAACACTTGCGGCACGCTCCAGACATAAATGGTGACACAGGTCCTGCCTATGCTGACGCCGTGCAAACTCCCGGACCATCTGGTGTGAGGCGGCCTTTGTTCACTTCAACACCTCAAGCTGAAGCAGCAACCGAATCAGAACCCGAGATGTCTGGCACACTGCCATTTGACGAGACGGTTTTGTCAGATGACTCTGACTCTGACTCAAATGTTGAACCTCCAGCGAGAAGACATGGCCCTATTGTTGATTCTGAAAATCGCATGAACTACAAACTGATACCAGAATGAACACTGTATCACATAAACTGCCGTAAGTAGACTCGAAACGTCATAGATTTTTTTTGGGTGTAGCGTGTGTCTGCATGAGTGTCCCAAACGGGTTGCAGGTGGGTGACTTTAGCCGTTTATACTGGTAATGCTTCCCCCATATCATGTATTATATGCATATGTCTGTTTAGGGAATTTTATTCCGATCCATGTACAACCAAAAATAACTGTGTGCAACAAGTATAAACTTGACAAACATAACAACAGTAAAAACATTTCGTGTGTGTTTGACGCTCACTGATATGTTCCAGCGTTGTTTTATATTTTGCGCTATTCTAACTTACGGTTTGTTGATCTTTTTTACCTGCGTGCTCATAGAAAATTCTATTGCGAACACATTGGCACAAAAATGAATGATGTACATAGAATAATAATGTCAGGACAGTGAAATAAGTATAAACTTTCAAAGCGCCTTATTGCACATGTGTCGTCCCTTCACCAATACCGGGTAACAGATCAGCCACTTCCCACACTCTTGCGGGTGGGCCGCGACCATGATTCTACGTTTATATTCATATCTATGTCTTGGGAATTTCATTGCGAGTCCATTGATACCAAAATTAACGCTGTAGAACAAGTGTGGAATTGGCAACAATCCCAAGAGTAGAAACATTTTGTTGCTGTTTGGCGCTCACGGCAAGTCATCTACGTAGTTATTTATTTGGTGCTGGTCTCCCTATGCCTTTCGTGACCTTTTTTACTGCTGATCTTCTAGAGAATTTTATTGCGAACACATTGATACCAAAATGAAATACATAGCTCAAGAACTAATGTCAGGAGAGTAAAAAGAGTATACACATTTTTGTTTTGCCGCTTAAGCCACAAAAACGCCGCGCGCACATACTGCTTTTTTTTCAAAGCTTGCTGGGAGCCCAAAAGTGTTTAAATTAATTAAAAGTCTTTGTTTTGTGTTTAGTGTTCATGTGGGTTGAAGTTACTTTATGTCCGTTCAAAAGTATGGACAGCAAAACTGAGCAAACTATATGAGGCGTAACAAAGGGGAAGACAGAGCTGAAGACTCTGTACATAATGTCTAAGATATTATTTCCAGTATCCTATTTCCTTTATTTTGTATGTTTATATTTTTCATATGCTTAAAGAGAAGCAAAAAGCTGATAGATACGCATAATTGTATAAACATACAAAATAAATAGAAGCGTTACGAATTAGACATTATGTATATCTATCAGCTTTTTTATTCTCTTTCATTGCATTCATTGCAAATGAATGTTATTGGTATCTCCTCTCCAGGTATGTATCTCCTTTCCATAAGTGCAAATGAACTTTTTAGCTTCTATTAATGAATGTCCATGAGCTGTTGCTGTTCCAGTCCATGGATATGAAGAGCTGCTGTGCTCTTCATTAAGTATGCAAACGGGACATGTTGCTCATTTACGTTCAAGTGCTGTGTTTCTCCTCTCTGTGTATTTCCAAGAGCTGCACTACTTTTCACAATGGATATCCAAGAGTTTTGTTGCTCCTCTCTGTGTGTATCAAGGGCTGGTTGTGCCCCTTCGCAAGGAATAGGAGATGTGTGTAGTTGCTCTTCAAGTTCATACGTTCCGAGGCTCGGTCGTTCATCTGTGTTTCTCTCCACGTAAGCTTCAGAAATAAACATCATCTGGCAATACACTCTTGTTTCTATTGTTAATCCTAGAGTAAAGAGCTTCGATTTCTAAAATTTGTGTATTTTGCAGCTATTGTGAGGAATTATGAGGTGCATCTTGACATCTTCCTCCATCAATTCAAAAAGAGCTTGATGGATAATGATCATATTTTGTTATAAGTTCTTTCATCTGATGAGCTCTTTATTCAGAAACTTTGTATGTGTTTGTCAGTTTATATACAAATGAAAACAAAATTTGTCTTTAAACGACTAAAGGTTTCACAAAGTAATACAGTTTTAAGTAACATTTTATATGTACTTTACGTCAAATATGGCCATTTGAGTGATTAAATTCACTCGGTAAATTATGAAGAGCATTGCTACAAAAGTATTTAACATGTGAAGACAATGCAATATCCAAAACTTGTGGAAACATAAATTTCTTTTCTTCAGTAATAACTCCAAATATGACTGCAAAACGAGCTATTAAAAAAAATACCAATTTAAAATAAATAATGAGGAAAATAAGACTTACAAACACGGTAGTAGTTTTGTAAGTTTTCATCCTGAAGGAAGAATAGGTCACAGTCCCTTACACCCATACAGGAAAACACCGTGGAGAAGTTAGTGGAGTAGTTAGTTGAGGACGACATGACGGCAAGTTTCCTGATAATGTGTCCTCGTTCATCCCCCGTTGCGGTCACGTCTGTCAGTTAAAACAAACGGAAAAACATTAAGAATTGTCTTGTTAAAGGGTTGTATGGTCACCAAAAAGATAGTTGTCATAATAACTGTGTAGTGAAGTAACACTGGTACATAAGCAGAACTTTGCTGTTTATCACCTGAGGGTCAGAGAAGTAATAAACGATACTTCCTCACCTCCCCACTGGTAATCATACACACTCCTCTAGTGGTGTCTGGTTAGATATTCCCTCTCTCATGTCTTTGACTTCTCCTTGCTCTACTGTGTACACCTCCTGGAATTTGTTATTAAGTTCTTCGCACACTTCTTTGAAGTTTGTAGTGAATCTGTCTAATGCGTGTGTGTGTGTGTGTGTGTGTACTCACGTAATTGTGCTTGCGGGGGTTGAGCTCTGACTCGTTGGTCCCGCCTCTAAACTGTCAATCAATTGACGGACAGATTCCTGAGCCTACTGGGCTCTATCATATCTACATTTGAAACTGTGTATGGAGTCAGTCTCTACCACATCACTGCCTAATGCATTCCATCTGTTAACTACTCTGGCACTGAAATAGTTCTTTATAACTTCCCTGTGACTCATTTGGGCACTCAGTTAACACCTGTGTCCCTGTCTTTGCGTACCACCCGTGTTAAATAGTTTATCTTTATCTATAATTACAATTTCTCTGAGAATTTTGTAGGTAGTGATCATGGCTTCCCTTACTCTTCTGTCTTCCAGTGTCGTGAGGTGCATTTCCAGCAGCCTTTCTTCGTAACTCATGCCTCTTAGTTTTGGGACTAGCCTAGTGGCAGATCTCTGAACTTTTTCAAGCTTCGCCTTGTACTCACCTAGTTGTACTCACCTAGTTGTGTTTGCGGGGGTTGAGCTCTGGCTCTTTGGTCCCGCCTCTCAGCTGTCAATCAACTGGTGTACAGATTCCTGAGCCTATCGGGCTCTATCATATCTATATTTGAAACTGTGTATGGAGTCTGCCTCCACTACAACACTACTTAATGCATTCCATTTTTTAACTACCCTGACGCTGAAAAAATTCTTTCTAACGTCTCTGTGGCTCATCTGGGTACTAAGTTTCCACCTGTGTCCCCTTGTTCGTGTTCCACCCGTGCTAAAGAGTTTGTCTTTGTCCACCCTGTCAATTCACCTGAGAATTTTGTAGGTGGTTATCATGTCTCCCCTTACTCTTCTGTTTTCCAGGGTTGTGTGGTTCAGCTCCCTTAGCCTTTCCTCGTAACTCATTCCTCTCAGTTTCGGGTTCAGTCTGGTGGCATACCTCTGAATCTTCTCTAACTTCGTCTGGTGTTTAACTAGGTATGGACTCCAGGCTGGAGTTGCAAACTCCAGGATTGGTCTTACAAAAGTGGTATACAGGGTCCTGAACGATTCCTTACACAAGTTTCTAAAGGCAGTTCTTATATTGGCCAGTCTAGCATATGCCGCTGGTGATATCCTTTTGATGTGGGCCTCTGGGGTCAGGTTCGGTGTGATATCAACCCCCAGATCTTTCTCTTTATTTGACTCTTGCAGGATTTCACCTTGTGTTCAGCCTTCCGCTCTCTTCGCCTAATTTCATTACTTTACACTTTCCTGAGTTGAACTTTATCAGCCATTTTCTAGACCATTCCTCCAGGTCGTCGTGTAGTTACTGTCTATCTTCATCTGTTTTGATTCTTTTCATAATTTTTGCATCATCTGCAAACATTGAGAGGAATGAGTCTATACCCTTTGGAAGGTCATTTACATATACAAGAAACAGGATGGGTCCGAGTACAGAACCCTGTGAAACCCCGCTGGTGACATCTTGCCACTCTGATGCCTCCCCCTCACCGTTACTCGCTGTTTTCTATTGCTTAGATACTCCCTTATCCACTGGAGCACCTTACCTTTTACTCCTGCCTGCTGCTTCAACTTTTGTAACAGCCTTTTGTGAGGTACTGTGTCAAAGGCTTTCTGACAGGCCAAGAAAATGCATTCTGACCACCCTTCTCTTTCCTGCCTAATTTGTGTTGCTTGGTCATAGAATCCTTGTGCTTGAATACTCCAGGATTGTTATTACATGTGTGGTGTACAAGGTTCTGAATGATGCCTTACACAGGTTCCTGAAGGCAGTTCTGATGTTAGCCAGCCTCGCATACGCTGCAGATATTATTCTTTTGATGTGGGCTTCAGGAGATGGGTTTGGTGAGATACCAACTCCGAGATCCTTCTTTTTGTCTGTTTCATGAAGGACTTCATCTCCCATTCTGTATCTTGTGTCTGGCTTTCTGTTTCCACTGCCTAGTTTCATTACCCTTACATTTACTCGGGTTGAACTTTAGTTGCCATTTGTTGGACTATTCATTCAGTCTGCCTAGGTCTCATACCTCTGTAGCCTCATACTGTCTTCCTCCATCTTAATCCTCCAATTTTTGCATTAACAGCAAACAATGAGAGGAATAATTCTACACCCTCTGGAAGATCAGTTACATATGTAAGAAACAGTATGGGTCCAAGGACTGAACCCTGCGGGACCCCACTGGTGACGTCTCGCCAATCTGAGACCTCACCCCTCACAGTGACTTGCTGTCATATGTTACTTAGGTACTCCCTTATCCAATGCAGTACCTTCCCTTTCACTCTAGCCTGCATCTCCAGCTTTCGCACTAGTCTCTGGTGTGGCACTGTGTCAAAGGCTTTCTGGCAATCCAAAAATATGCAGTCTGCCCACCCTTCTCTTTCTTGCCTTATTTTTGTTGCCTGGTCGTAGAATTCAAGTAACCCTGTGAGGCAGGACCTGCCATCCCTGAACCCATGTTGATGCTGTGTTACAAAGTTCTTTCGCTCCAGATGCTCCACTAGCTTTCTTCGCACACTCTTCTCCATCAGCTTGCTTGGTATGCAGGTTAGGGACACTGGCCTGTAGTTCAGTGCCTCCTGTCTATTCCCTTTCTTGGATATCGGGACTATGTTAGCTGCTTTCCAAATATCTGGCAGTTCCCCTGTTGCCAGTGATTTGTTATACACTATGGAGAGTGGTAGGCACAGTTCTCTTGCTTCTTCCTTTAGAACCCAAGGGGAGATTCCATCTGGGCCTATAGCCTATGTCACATCCAACTCTAGTAACAACTTCCTTACTTCCCCACTGGTAATCTCAAAGTCTTCCAGTGGTTCCTGATTAGCTATTCCCTCTCTTATCTCTGTATTTTCCCCTTGCTCTAATGTGAAGACCTCCTGGAATTTTTTATTCAGTTCCTCACACACTTCCTTGTCATTTGTAGTGAATCCTTCTGCCCCTATCCTTAATTTCATTACCTGTTACTTTACTGTTGTTTTTCTCCTGATGTGGCTGTGCAGCAGTTTAGGTTGAGTCTTTGCCTTCCACGCGATGTCATTTTCGTATTGTCTTTCTGCCTCTCTTCTCATCCTGACATATTCGTTCCTGGCACTCTGGTATCTTTTTCTGCTCTCAGGTGTCCTGTTATTCCTATAGTTTCTTCACGTCCATTTACTTTGCTGCTTAGCTAGCCTTCATCTCTGATTAAACCTCGGGTTTCTCATCTTCATTTCGTTGCCTTCTTCTTGGACTTGGACAAACTTCTTCGCTGCCTCCTTGCACTTCTGCGTGAAGCAGTCCATCATGTCTTGGGCAGTCTTTCCCCTGAGCTCTGTTTCCCATGTTATATCTGTTAGGAATATTTTTATCTCCTCATCGTTTCCCTTACGGAATGCCAGCCTTTTGTTTTCAGTACCTTTCCTCGAGTTCAATAACCCTTCTTCAACCAGATACTCAAACACCAGTGTACTGTGGTCGCTCATTACAACTGGGCCTCAGAACCGATTTTCTTTATGTCGGAGTAGTTCAGTGTGAAGACTTGGTCGAGTCTCGCTGGTTCATCGTTTCCTCTCATCCTAGTGGGTTCCCTGACATGTTGGCTTAAGAAGTTTCTTGTCGCCACCTCCATTAGTTTAGCTCTTCATGTATCCTCTCCTCCATGTGGTACCTTGTTCTCCCAGTCTATCCTTCCATGACTGAAGTCCCCCAATGATGTGCAGATGGGATCTATTTCTACAGGCATCAGAGGCTGCCTTCTCAATTATAGTGTTAACTGCTGTGTTGTTGTTGTCATACTCTTGCCTGGGTCTTCTGTCATTTGGTGGAGGGGTTGTATGGCACTGCTACTACTACTTTTTGGTCCTCCCAATGTCACGGTGCCTGTTATGTAGTCTCTGAATCCCTCGCAGTCCGGGATGACAATCTCCTTGAAACTCTATTCCTTTCTCATTAGTAGGGCCACTCCACCTACTCCCCTACCTTTCCTCTCTTTCCTTATTACTGTGTAGTCCTGGGGAAACACTGCATTCGTTATGATTCTTGAGAGTTTTGTCTCTGTGAGTCCAATTACATCTGGGTTCACTTCTTGTGCTCTTTCCCTTAGTTCACTTGCCTTGCTTGTGATCCCATCTTTGTTCGAGTACATCACCCAGAAACTGACTCTCTTCTGTCCCTTCTCATATCCTATTGCTTCCCCTGAAGCAGGGAAACAGGGAGGGACCGGGATGGGAGGGTCTATGAAGGGGGATTTGGGGGGTCTGGGTTGTGTGGGGGGCTGGGAGGATCTAGTATGGGAAGAGTGGTGTAGGGGGAGGGCTTGAGGGGGTTGAGAAGAAAAGAGGGCTTGGGGGGTGGGGAGGTTTGGGGGGGGGGGGTAAGAGAGGGAGGCTTGGGGGAGTGGGTGAGAGGAGGAGGCTTTGGGAGTGTGGAAGAATGGGAAACTTTGGGAGGGTGTGGGAGGAGGAAGGGTTTGGAGGGTTGAGGGGGGGAATGGGGGGCTTGGGGGAGCATAACAGAGAGGAGGGTTTGGAGGGGGAAGTTGTGGGAAAGGGAGTGTTGAGGGGGTTAAGGAAGAAGGGAGGGCTCAGTCAGGTGGGGGATACTGGAGAGTTTGGGGGGGTGGGAGAATGAAGGGCATGGAGGTGGGGGAGAAGGGAGGGCATGGGGGATTAGGGAGGGCTTGGGGGGAGATGGGAGATCCTGGGGTTGAGGGTACCCAAGGTGGGCACCTTGGGCACCAGGGGTCGGGGCAGGTAGGGCCTGTATTGGGTGGAGGATGGGGAAGGTGCTTCTCTCACTGTGTCTGTTGAGCTGCTTGTGGAGGGTTCCCCGCTCCCCTCTCGGATTGTAATGCTCGGGGTTGTGGCTCCTTGATTCCTTTCTCTCTCCTTGCGCTCCCTCCTCGTGGCTGTTGCCCTTCTTCTGTCGTCCCTTGTCATATCCCTCTGAAGGAATACTTTTTTGAACTTCTGTACATTTGCTAGTCCACTATTCCTTGCTAACATGTCCTCTTATGTTCACTCCCTTGTGAATACCACCTTTATCAGTCGGTGTCTGTCCTTGTTGTATTGTCCGATCCTGAAAACCTTTTCAATATTTTAGTCAGGCCTCTCCATCTTTACCCCTTTAAGGATCACATTAACTTCATTTTTGTCCTTGCCTCTCCTGTCCACTAGGCTGGTTCTGTTTGCTCCTTAATGCCTACTATTACTATTGCTCTTTTCCACTCTATCAGCTGGCTAGTACATTTAGCTGCTTCCTGAGAAGAAGCCACTTCCAACATGGGTTCAGGGAGGTAATCTGCCTTACAGGCGTTGATGAATTCTACGATCAGGTGACAAAGATAAGCAAGAAAGAGAAGGTTGGGCGGACTGCATTTCTTGGAGTGTCGGAAAGCCTTTGACACAGTACCCCATAAAAGGTTGATGCATAAGCTGGAGAAACAGGCAGGTGTAACTGGTAGGGCTCTCCAGTGGATAAGGGAGTACCTAAGCAATAGGAAGCAGAGAGTTACAGTGAG
>WNGS01009792.1:22101-37333 GCA_020271785.1 Procambarus virginalis | reverse complement strand
GTGAGGGTGAGACCTCAGAATGGCATGAAGTCATCAGTGGAGGCCCACAGGGCTCTGTGCTTGGACCTATCCTTTTCTGATATACGTAAATGATCTCCCAGATGTATAGATTTCATTCCTCTCAATGTTTGCTGTCGACCCCAAATTATGAAAGGATTAAGACAGAGAGGACAGCTTGAGACTTCAGAAAGACCTGGACAAGCTGCAGGAATGTGTCGAAAAAGTGAATATCCCCCTTACTCTTCTGTCTTCCAGTGCGTAAGGTGCCATTTCCCGCAGCCTTTCCTCATAATTCATGCCTCTTCGTTCTGGGACTAGTCTAGTAGCATACCTTTGGACTTTTTCCAGCTCGTCTTGTGCTTGACAAGGTATGGGCTCCATGCTGGGGACGCATACTCCAGGATTGGTCTTACATATGTGGAGTACAAGATTCTGAATGATTCCTTACACAGGTTCCTGAACGCCGTTCTGATGTTAACCAGCCTCGCATATGCCGCAGACGTTATCTCTTTATGTGGGCTTCAGGTGACAGGTTTGGTGTGATATCAACTCCTAGACCTTTCTCTCTGTCCGTTTCCTCAAGTACTTCATCTCCTATTCTGTATCCTGTGTCTGGCCTCCTGTTTCCACTGCCTAGTTTCATTGCTTTGCATTTACTCGGATTGAACTTCAACAGCCATTTGTTGAACCATTCACTCAGTCTATCTAGGTCATCTTGTAGCCTCCTACTATCATCCTCTGTTTCAATCCTCCTCATAATTTTTGCATCGTCGGCAAACATTGAGAGGAACGATCTATACCTTTGGGAGATCATTTACATATACCAAAACAGTATAGGTCCAAGGACTGACCCCTGCGGGACTCCACTTGTAACGTTTCGCCAATCTGAGGCCTCACCCCTCACACAGACTCGTTGTCTCCTTTGCTTAGGTACTCCTTTATCCAAACGGAGTACCTTCCCTTTCACTCCAGCCTGCATCTCCAACTTTCGCACTAGCCTCTTGTGTGGCACTGTATCAAGGCTTTCTGGCAATCCAAAAAAATGCAGTCTGCCCACCCTTCTCTTTCTTGCCTTATTTTTGCTGTCTGGTCGTAGAATTCAAGTAACCCTGTGAGGCAGGACCTGCCATCCCTGAACCCATGTTGATGCTGTGTTACAAAGTTCCTTCGCTCCAGATGCTCCACTATTTTTTTCGCACAATCTTCTCCATCAGCTTGCATGGTATGCAGGTTAGGGACACTGGCCTGTAGTTCAGTGCCTCCTGTCTATTCCCTTTCTTGTATATCGGGACTACGTTAGCTGCTTTCCAATATCTGGCAGTTCCCCTGTTGCCAGTGATTTGTTATACACTATGGAGTGTGGTAGGCACATTTCTCTTGCTCCTTCCTTTAGAACCCAAGGGGAGATTCCATCTGGGCCTATAGCCTTTGTCACATCCAACTCTAGTAAGCACTTCCTTACTTCCCCGCTGGTAATCTCAAAGTCTTCCAGTGGTTCCTGGTTAACTATTCCGCTCTTACCTCTGGAATTTCTCCTTGCTCTAATCTGAAGACCTCCTGGAATTTCTTATTCACTCCTCACACACTTCCTTGTCATTTGTAGTGAATCCTTCCCTTCCCTATCCTTAATTTCATAACCTGTTCCTTTACTTTGTTTTTCATTGATGTGGCTATGCAACAATTTAGGCTGAGTCTTTGCCTTGCTTGCGATGTCATTTTCGTATTGTCTTTCTGCCTCTCTTGTCATCCTGACATATTCATTCCTGTCATTCTGGTATCTTTCTCTGCTCTCCAGTGTCCTGTTATTCCTATAGTTTCTCCATGCACTTTTACTTTGCTGTTTAGCTAGCCTACATCTCTGATTAACCTCGGGTTTCTCATTTTCATTTCTCTGTTTTCCTTTTGGCCTGGGACAAACTTGTTTGCTGCGTCTAATTACGGTGTCTAATTACTGCTAGGTAACAGGGGCATCAGGGTGAAAGAAACTGCCTAGTTTGTTTCTGTTTTCACCAGGGATCGAACCTGGACCCTAGGATTACGAGTCCTGAGCGCTTTCCACTCAGCTATCAGGCCCCTTGTGTGTGTGTGTGTGTGTGTGTGTACTCACCTAGCTGTACTCACCTAGTTGTGCTTACGGGGGTTGAGCTCTGGCTCTTTGGTCCCGCCTCTCAACCGTCAATCAACAGGTGTACAGGTTCCTGAACCTATTGGGCTCTCTCATATCTACACTTGAAACTGTGTATGGAATCAGCCTCCATCACATTACTTCCTAATGCATTCCATTTGTCAACCACTCTGACACTAAAAAAGTTCTTTCTAATATCTCTGTGGCTCATTTGGGCACTCAGTTTCCACCTGTGTCCCCTAGTGCGTGTGCCCCTTGTGTTAAATAGCCTGTCTTTATCAACCCTGTCGATTCCCTTGAGAATCTTGAATGTGGTGATCATGTCCCCCCTAACTCTTCTGTCTTCCAACGAAGTGAGGTTTAATTCCCGTGATCTCTCCTCGTAGCTCATACCTCTCAGCTCGGGTACTAGTCTGGTGGCAAACCTTTGAACCTTTTCCAGTTTAGTCTTATGCTTGACTAGATATGGACTCCATGCTGGAGCCGCATACTCCAGGATTGGTCTGACATATGTGGTATATAATGTTATGAAAGATTCCTTACTTAAGTTTCTAAAGGCCGTTCTTATGTTAGCCAACCTGGCATATGCTGCTGATGTTATCCTCTTGATATGAGCTTCAGAGGACAGGTCTGGCTTGATATCAACCCCCAGGTCTTTCTCTCTGACGCTTGAAGTATTTCATCTACCAAATGATACCTTGAATCTGGTCTCCTGCTTCCTACTCCTATCTTCTGTGTGTGTGTGTGTGTGTGTGTGTGTGTGTGTGTGTGTGTGTGTGTGTGTGTGTGTGTGTGTGTGTGTGTGTGTGTGTGTGTGTGTGTGTGTGTGTGTGTGTGTGTGTGTGTGTGTATGAATTGCTTACATAAATTTCACAAATACACAAGCGTGGGTTTTCATCCTATGTTATACCTTTGAGAAGACATTACCATTGCCAGTTATGATTAGTGTTATAATACTTACCACTTCACCACCTCCATTACGATTGTAACTTATCATACTCTGTACATTGTTCCAACAACCAATGCCTGTGAACAAATTTTTTTATTATATTATGAGGTAGACAGTAAGTGGAATAACACATTATTATTAATCTTTTATATTATTTGAATTTGAATGTTACTTTTAAAGTTATATATAGTTTATGATTCAATAATTATGGCAGCTGACATTTGAGATAATCATCTTATATTGTACCAATTCCGGCATCTTTCTAGCATTACAGCAGACTCTATAAATACTCTGACAGCTCTGCTTGGCACCTTCATTTTCCCTTGTCATTGCTTCTTAAAGAAATTCATACACTGTTCACATCTGTCAATTTTAATGGGATGTTGCCCTTAAACGCTTAATTTATGGATGAAGTCTATGGCATCTTCCACAGCTGCCAGCTCTGAGGGACTGAGGTTGACCAGGCCAAGGAGAGTTTGTTTATCCGCTGCCTGACTCAAGAGAATTATAAGTACTCTTATGTTACATTCACCTGTTGTGTCATTTGTTCCTTTTACTTGCCTTCCCTTTTGTAATTCCTCTGATAGATCACTGAAGAAAAAATTATATTTCTTTAGCTGTATATTAAATTCTTTATGTATCACCAAGAAAAATTAACTACGTTCTTAGTGCAAACTTATCTATTACAGGTTCATCGTAATCATCATCAGGAGTCTAGGTTTTTCATCATTCACATTTGTCCCTACGAGTCATTTCTATATTTCCTGGAAGTGGCGCACTAGAAGGTACATATCACTTAGACCTTAGACTTAGACCTTAGACCTTGACCTTAGACTTAGACCTTAGACCTTAGACCTTAACCTTAGACTTAGACCTTAAACTTAGACCTCAGACTTAGACCTTCGTAATAACTATTTGTACTTTTAAACATATGGGAATTTACTTTTAGTCAATTTCGTAAGAAATTTTTTACAATAATTATAACTTCATGTATTGACGTTACCCATCAATTTGTTCCATAAAACAATTTCCCAGTTTTCTAACCAGTATTTATCTGTGTTCTGTTTAGTGTTTATATATTCTTAACCTAATTTATATCTCATTGCTGAAACATTTCATCCATTTTTATATTTCAGTCATCTCTATCTTCTTACTGTTCATCTCACTGTAAAATATAAAATAATGCTTTAAATTACATTTTATTAGGAAGGTTTCAAACACTTTACTACGCCCTGGACATAACCGTATGTCCACTTTCTTCTACCCGCTTCTGCACAGTGCACATAAAACGATGTCCCCATAAAAAATATTTGTATAAAATTCAATTTTAATCCAATTTACTTCAGGTTTGTTTCAAACTGCGCGCCATGAAGTTCTCTTTCTCACCACTAGGCCGCATGGCACAACAATAAGTTCATGAAAGGTGTGGACCACTTCGATCAAATGGTGAAGTATTACCATATTACCAGGAAAACTCACAAGTGGACCAAAAAGATAACGTTTTATTTCCTGCAAATGGCATTGCATAATGCCTTTGTTTTGTACAAACACAACACAACTGATTGAAAAAAGCTAACATTGCTACAGTTCCACGAGGTGGCATTGGCCTCAGGTGTGAGGCGGACTTTGTTCACTTCAACACCTCAAGCTGAAGCAGCAACCGAATCAGAACCCGAGATGTCTGGCACACTGCCATTTGACGAGACGGTTTTGTCAGATGACTCTGACTCTGACTCAAATGTTGAACCTCCAGCAGAATGAACACTGTATCACATAAACTGCAGTAAGTAGACTCGAAACTTCATAGATTTTTTGGGGTGTAGCGTGTGTCTGCATGAGTGTCTCAAACGGGTTGCAGGTGGGTGACTTTAATCGTTTATACTGGTAATGCTTCCCCCATATCATGTATTATATGCATATGTCTGTTTAGGGAATTTTATTCCGATCCATGTACAACCAAAAATAACTGTGTGCAACAAGTATGAACTTGACAAACAAAACAACAGTAAAAACATTTCATGTGTGTTTGACGCTCACTGATATGTTCCAGCGTTGTTTTATATTTGGCGCTATTCTAACTTACGGTTTGTTGATCTTTTTTACCTGCGTGCTCATAGAAAATTCTATTGCGAACACATTGGCACAAAAATGAATGATGTACATAGAAAAATAATGTCAGGACAGTGAAATAAGTATAAACTTTCAAAGCGCCTGCACATGTGTCGTACCAGCTCCAATACCTGGTAACAGTTCCACCACTTCCCACACTCTTGCGGGTGGGCCACGACCATGATTCTACGTATATATTTATATCTATGTCTTGGGAATTTCATTGCGAGTCCATTGATACCAAAATTAACGCTGTAGGACAAGTGTGGAGTTGGCAACAATCCCAAGAGTAGAAACATTTTGTTGCTGTTTGGCGCTCACGGCGAGTCATCTACGTAGTTATTTATTTGGTGCTGGTATCCCTATACCTTTCGTGACTTTTTTACTGCTGATCTTCTAGAGCATTTTATTGCAAACACATTGGTACCACAATGAAATACGTAGCTCAAGAACTAAAGTCAGGAGAGTAAAAAGAGTATACACATTTTTGTTTTGCCGCTTAAGCAACAAAAACGCCGCGCGCACATACTGCTTTTTTTTCAAAGCTTGCTGGGAGCCCAAAAGTGTTTAAATTAATTAAAGGTCTTAGTTTTGTGTTTAGTGTTCATGTGGGTTGAAGTTACTTTATGTCCGTTCAAAAGTATGGACAGCAAAACTGAGCATTATAATCTATATGAGGCGTAACAAAGGGGAAGACAGAGCTGAAGACTCATAAATAATGTCTAAGATATAATTTCCAGTATCCTATTTTCTTTATTTTGTATGTTTGTATTTTTCGTATGCTTAAAGAGAAGCAAAAAGCTGATAGATATGCATAATTGCATAAACATACAAAATAAATAGAAGCGTTACGAATTAGACATTATGTATATCTATCAGCTTTTTTATTCTCTTTCATTGCATTCATTGCATATGAATGTTATTGGTATCTCCTCTCCAGGCATGTATCTCCTTTCCATAAATGCAAATGAACTTTGTAGCTCCTATTAATGAATGTCCATGAGCTGTTGTTGTTCTTGTCCATGGATATGAACACTGCCATGCTCTTCATTAAGTATGCAAACGGGACATGTTGCTTATTTACGTCCAAGTGCTTTTTTTCTCCTCTCTGTGTATTTAAGAGCTGCACTACTTTTCACAATGGATATCCAAGAGTTTTGTTGCTCCTCTCTGTGTGTATCAAGGGTTGGTTGTGCCCCTTCGCAAGGAATAGGAGAGGTGTGTAGTTGCTCTTCACGTCCATACGTTCCGAGGCTCGGTCGTTCATCTGTGTTTCTCTCCACGTAAGCTTCAGAAATAAACATCGTCTGGCAATACACTCTTGTTTCTATTGTTAATCCTAGAGTAAAGAGCTTCGATTTCTACAATTTTTGTATTTTGCAGCGATTATGAGGAATTATGAGGTGCATCTTGACATCTTGCTCCATCAATTCAAAAAGAGCTTGATGGATAATGATCATATTTTGTTATAAGTTCTTTCATCTGATGAGCTCTTTATTCAGAAACTTTGTATGTGTTTCAGTCAGTTTGTCTTTAAAAGACAAAAGGTTTCACAAAGTAATACAGTTTTAAGTACATTTTATATGTACTTTACGTCAAATCCATTTGAGTGATTAAATTCACTTTGGTAAATTATGAAGAGCAATGCTACAAAAGTATTTAACATGTGAAGACAATGCAATATCCAAAACATGTGGAAACATAAATTTCTTTTCTTCAGTAATAACTCCAAATAAGACTGCAAAACTAGCTATTAAAAAAAATACCAATTTAAAATAAATAATGAGGAAAATAAGACTTACAAACACGGTAGTAGTTTTGTAAGTTTTCATCCTGAAGGAAGAATAGGTCACAGTCCCTTACACCCATACAGGAAAACACCGTGGAGAAGTTAGTGGAGGAGTTGGAGGCTAGGCTGCTGGAGGAGTTAGTTGAGGACGGCATGACGGCAAGTTTCCTGATAATGTGTCCTCGAGCATCCCCCGTTGCGGTCACGTCTGTCAGTTAAAACAACGGAAAAAACATTAGGAACTGTCTTGTTAAAGGGTTGCATGGTCACCAAAAAAGATAGTTTTCATAATAACTGTGTAGTGAAGTAACACTGGTACATAAGCAGAACTTTACTGTTTGTCACCTGAGGGTCAGAGAAGTAATAAACGATACTTCCTCACCTCCCCACTGGTAATCACACACTCCTCTAGTGGTGTCTGGTTAGATATTCCCTCTCTCATGTCTTTGACTTCTCCTTGCTCTACTGTGTACACCTCCTGGAATTTGTTATTAAGTTCTTCGCACACTTCTTTGAAGTTTGTAGTGAATCTGTCCAATGTGTGTGTGTGTGTATGTGTGTACTCACCTAGTTGTACTCACCTAGTTGTGCTTGCGGGGGTTGAGCTCTGGCTCTTTGGTCCCGCCTCTCAACCGTCAATCAACAGGTGTACAGTTTCCTGAGCCTAAGGGCTCTATCATATCTACATTTGAAACTGTGTATGGAGTCAGCCTCCACCACATCGCTTCCTAATGCATTCCATTTGTCAACCACTCTGACACTAAAAAAAGTTCTTTCTAATATCTCTGTGTGGCTCATTTGGGCACTCAGCTTCCACCTGTGTCCCCTAGTGTGTGTGTTGTGTTACAGCCTGTGTGTTGTGTGTGTGTGTGTGTGTACTCACCTAGTTGTACTCACCTAGTTGTGCTTGCGGGGGTTGAGCTCTGGCTCTTTGGTCCCGCCTCTCAACCGTCAATCAACAGGTGTACAGTTTCCTGAGCCTAATGGGCTCTATCATATCTACACTTGAAACTGTGTATGGAGTCAGCCTCCACCACATCGCTTCCTAATGCATTCCATTTGTCAACCACTCTGACACTAAAAAGTTCTTTCTAATATCTCTGTGGCTCATTTGGGCACTCAGTTTCCACCTGTGTCCCCTAGTGCGTGTGCCCCTTGTGTTAAACAGCCTGTCTTTATCAACCCTGTCGATTCCCCTGAGAATCTTGAATGTGGTGATCATGTCCCCCCTAACTCTTCTGTCTTCCAACGAAGTGAGGTTTAATTCCTGCAGTCGCTCCTCGTAGCTCATACCTCTCAGCTCGGGTACTAGTCTGGTGGCAAACCTTTGAACCTTTTCCAGTTTAGTCTTATGCTTGACTAGATAGGGACTCCATGCTGGAGCCGCATACTCCAGGATTGGTCTGACATATGTGGTATATAATGTTCTGAAAGATTCCTTACACAAGTTTCTAAAGGCCGTTCTTATGTTAGCCAACCTGGCATATGCTGCTGATGTTATCCTCTTGATATGAGCTTCAGGGGACAGGTCTGGCGTGATATCAACCCCCAGGTCTTTCTCTCTCTCTGACTCTTGAAGTATTTCATCTCCCAAATGATACCTTGTATCTGGTCTCCTGCTTCCTACCCCTATCTTCATTACATTACATTTGCTTGGGTTAAACTCTAACAGCCATTTGTTCGACCATTCCTGCAGCTTGTCCAGGTCTTCTTGAAGTCTCAAGCTGTCCTCCTCTGTCTTAATCCTTCTCATAATTTTGGCGTCGTCAGCAAACATTGAGAGGAATGAGTCTATACCCTCTGGGAGATCATTTACGTATATCAGAAACAGGATAGGTCCAAGTACAGAGCCCTGTGGGACTCCACTGGTGACTTCACGCCAGTCTGAGGTCTCACCCCTCACTGTAACTCTCTGCTTCCTATTGCTTAGGTACTCCCTTATCCACTGGAGCGCCCTACCTGTTACTCCTGCCTGTTTCTCCAGCTTATGCATCAACCTTTTATGGGTACTGTGTCAAAGGCTTTCCGACAGTCCAAAAAAATGCAGTCCGCCCACCCTTCTCTTTCTTGCTTAATTCTTGTCACCTGATCGTAGAATTCTATCAAGCCTGTAAGGCAAGATTTACCCTCCCTGAACCCATGTTGATGGGTTGTCACGAAGTCTCTTCTCTCCAGATGTGTTACTAGGTTTTTTCTCACAATCTTCTCCATCACCTTGCATGGTATACAAGTTAAGGACACTGGCCTGTAGTTCAGTGCCTCTTGTCTGTCACCCTTTTTGTATATTGGTACTACATTAGCAGTCTTCCATATTTCTGGTAGGTCCCCCGTTTCCAGTGACTTACTATACACTATGGAGAGTGGTAAGCAAAGTGCTCCTGCACACTCTTTCAATACCCATGGCGAGATTCCATCCGGCCCAACAGCTTTTCTCACATCCAGCTCCAATAGGTGCTTTTTGACCTCATCTCTTGTAATTTCGAACCTATCCAAGGTCACCTGGTTTGCTGCCACCTCTCCCAGCGCCGTGATATCTCCCTGTTCTATTGTAAAGACCTCCTGGAACCTTTTGTTGAGTTCTTCACACACCTCTTTGTCATTCTCTGTGTACCTGTCCTCGCCCACCCTAAGTTTAATCACCTGTTCCTTCACTGTTGTCTTCCTCCTGATGTGACTGTGTAGTAGCTTTGGTTCAGTCTTGGCTTTATTAGCTATATCATTTTCATACCTTTTCTCAGCTGCTCTTCTCACACTGACATACTCGTTCCTGGTTCTCTGGTATCTCTCTCTACTTTCTGGTGTTCTGTTATTACGGAAGTTCCTCCATGCCCTTTTGTTCAGCTCCTTTGCTTTCATACATTCCCTATTAAACCACGGATTCTTTNTTCCCAATTTATCTCTCCATGATTTAGGTCCCACATGATCAGCAGCTTCGCTCTCATTCTGTGGGCTAGTGTTGCTGCCTTCTGCAGTTCATCTATGCATGCCTTGTTGTTGTCATCATACTCCTGCCTGGGTCTTCTGCTGTTTGGTGGGGGATTGTAGATTACCAAGATCACAATCTTCCTCCCATCTACTGTCAGAGTTTCCATGTATGAAGCTGTGCACTCATTGGTAACCCGATTTCCCAGGTCTTCAAACTTCCATTTCGCTTTATTAGGAGTGCCACTCCCCCTCCCTGTCTTTGTGTCTCTCTTTTCGTATCACCTGGTACCCTTCAGGAAAGATTGCATCTGAGATAATGTCATTAATTTTAGTTTCACAATTGCAACTATGTCAGGATCTGCCTCACTCACTGTTTCTTTTATCCCTTCGGCTTTATTAGATACCCCATCAGCATTGGTGTACCAAACCTTGAGATTCTTCATGGAAACTCCTGTACCAGAGTTCCCCCTTTCTCTGGGGGTCTGGGGGGATCTGGGGGGTGTCTAGGGGATGACTGGGGGCGGGGAGGATCCGGGGGGTTTCCGGGGGGATCCGGGGGGTGTCTAGGGGGGTCCAGGGGGTGTATGGGTGTGAAAGAGGTCGGGAGGGTGCTTGTGAGCTAATGGGGGCTGGGCTTCTAGGAAGGTAGGTAGGAGGGTTTGGGGTAGGGCCTGGGTAGGTAGGTCTGGGGTAGGAAGGGCATACTGGGTCTGAAGATTAGGGAGGGTCTGATAGGCATGTATTCACTTAGTTGTATTTTACGGGGGTTGAGCTTTGCTCTTTCGGCCCGCCTCTCAACTGTCAATCAACTGTTTACTAACTACTTTTTTTTCCCCACACCACCACACACACACCCAGGAAGCAGCCCGTGACAGCTGACTAACTCCCAGGTACCTATTTACTGCTAGGTAACAGGGGCATTCAGGGTGAAAGAAACTTTGCCCATTTGTTCTGCCGGGTGCGGGAATCGAACCCGCGCCACAGAATTACAAGTCCTGCACGCAATCCACCAGGCTACCTGGCCCCCCTCCCCCCCACACAAACACACATGTGTGGTGTGTTGTGTGTTGTGGTTGTGTGTGTGTGTGTGTGTGTGTGTGTGTGTGTATTCACCTAGTTGAGCTTGCGGGGTTGAGCTCTGCTCTTTCGGCCCGCCTCTCAACTGTCAATCAACTGTTTCTTCTACTACTTTAGAAAAAAAGTAGTTAGTAAACAGTTGATTGATAGTTGAGAGGCGGGCCGAAAGAGCAGAGCTCAACCCCTGCAAAAAACAACTAGGTGAATACACACACACACACTCACACACACACACACACACAACCCCAAACCCTACAATTTCCCAGTCCCCCTACAGAGGGGACTGGGGAACCCTCCACATACAGTTCAACAGCCACAAAGAGTGGAGCACTCCCCACCCCCACATTCTACCTAATAGACACCCTACCTGCCCCATCCATGACAGCCCCCCCACTAAATGCCCACCTAGGGCACCTTCCCCCTCTCACCCCCTCCCCCCACTCACCCCTCTCCCCAGGACCTCCCTTCTCCCCTAGCCCACAAGCCTACATTTCTCCCACATACCCTCCCGTCTCCCCCAACCCCCCAAGCTCTCAGTTCTCCCCCACCCCGTTAAGCCCCCATTCTCCCTTACCCCCCCCCCCCCTAAGCCTTCCCTTCACCCTCCCCTAAACCGTCATCTTTTCCACACCTCCCCTCAGCCCTTCCCTTTCCCCCACGCCCCTCAAGCCCTCCCCCCTCTTCTGCCCAAGCCCTCCCATCTTTCTGCCCCTCAAGCCCCCCTTTCTCCCCTATCCCCCCAAGCCCTTCCTCCCCCCAATGCCCCTAAGCCTCTCTGTCTCCCACACCCCCCAACCCTTCTCCTCTCATCCCCCCCCCCCAACCTTTCTCCTCTCACTCTCCCTCCAATCCCTCCCCTCTCACCCACCCCCCTTCCCTCCCCCTCTCCCCACCCCTCCAAACCCTTCCTCTTCCACAATTTCTATCCGTACCAGATCCTCCCAGCCCCGCACACCCAAGATCCCACAGGTTTACCCTAGAGGAAGGGCAGAAGAGAGTCAGATTCAGGGTAATGTACTCGAACATAGATGGGATTACAAGCAAAGTAATTGAACTAAGGGAAAGAGCATAAGAAGGGGACCCAGATGTAATCAGATTCACTGAAACAAAGCTCTCAGAAATCATAACAAATGCCATGTTTCCGCAGGAGTACACGATGAACCAGCGACACTCGACCTAGTCTTTACTCTGAATAACTCCGACATAAAAGAAATCGGTTTTGAGGCCCCAGTAGGAATGAGCGACCACAGTGTACTGGCATTTGAGTATCTAGCTGAAGAAAGATTATTGAACTCGAGGAGGGGTACTGAAAACTAAAGGCTGGCATTCCGAAAGGGAAACTATGAGGAGATACGAAAATTCCTAACAGATATCACATAGGTAACAGAGCTCAGGGGTAAGACGGCCCAAGACATAATGAACTACATCACGTAGAAGTGTAAGGAGGCAGCAAACAAGTTTGTCCCGGTCCAAAAGGAAAACAATGAATTGAAGATGAGAAACCCAAAGGTTTAACAGAGATGTAGGCTAGCTAAGCAGCAAAGTAAAAGGGCATGGAGAAACTATAGGAATAACAGGACACTTGAGAGCAGAGAAAGATACCAGAATGCCAGGAATGAATATGTCAGGATGAGAAGAGAAGCAGAAAGACAATACAAAAATAACATTGCAAGCAAGGCAAAGACTCAACCTAAATTGCTGCACAGCCACATCAAAAGAAAAACAACAGTAAAGTAACAAGTAATGAAATTATGGATAGGGGCAGACGGATTCACTACAAACGACAAGGAAGTGTGCGAATAACTGAATAAGAAATTCCAGGAGGCCTTCACATTAGAGCAAGGAGAAGCTCCATAGATAAGAGAGGGAGTAATTAACAATGATCCACTACAAAAGTTTGAGATTATCAGTGGGGAAGTAAGGAAGCTTTTACTAGAGTTGGATGTGATAAAGGCGATAGGCCCCGATGGAATCTCCCCTTGGATACTTAAGGAAGGAGCAGAAGCACTGTGCCTGCGACTCTCCATAGTGTATAATGAATCACGGGCAACAAGGGAACTGCCAAGAATTTGGAAAGAGGCTAATGTAATCCCGATATACAAGAAGGGGGGATAGACCGGAGGCACTGAACTACAGGCCAGTGTCACTAACTTGCATACCATGCAAGTTGATGGAGAAGATTTTGCAAAGAAAGCTAGTGGACCATTTGGAGCGAAAGAATTTTGTAACACAGCATCAACATGGGTTCAGGGATGGCATGTCCTGCCTCACAGGATTAATTGAATTTTACGACAAAGCAACACAAACCAGGCAAGAAAGAGAGAGGGGTGGGCAGACTGCATATTTTTGGATACAGGTGGAAACTGAGTACCCAAATGAGCCACAGGGACGTTAGAAAGAACTTTTTCAGTGTCAGAGTAGTTAACAGGTGGAATGCATTAGGCAGTGATGTGGTGTAGGTTGACTCCATACACAGTTTCTAATGTAGATATGATAGAGCCCAGTAGGGTCAGGAACCTTTATATCAGTTGATTGACTGTTGAGAGGCGGGTCGAAAGAGCAGAGCTCAACCCCCGCAAGCACAACTTGGTGAATACAACCAGGAAGCAGCCTGTAACAGCTGTCTAACTCTCAGGTGAACTCACCTAATTGTACTCACCTAATTGTGCTTGCGGGGGTTGAGCTTTGGCTCATTGGTCCCGCTTCTCAACCGTCAATCAACTGGTGTACAGATTCCTGAGCCTACTGGGCTCTATCATATCTACATTTGAAACTGTGTATGGAGTCAGCCTCCACCACATCACTTCCTAGTGCATTCCATTTACTAACTACTCTGACACTGAAAAAGTTCTTTCTAATGTCACTGTGGCTCATTTGGGTACTCAGCTTCCACCTGTGTCCCCTTGTTCGCGTCCCTCCAGTGTTGAATAGTTCATCCTTGTTTACCCGGTCGATTCCCCTGAGGATTTTATAGGTTGTGATCATGTCCCCCCTTACTCTTCTGTCTTCCAGTGTCGTAAGGTGCATTTCCCGCAGCCTTTCCTCATAACTCATGCCTCTTAGTTCTGGGACTAGTCTAGTAGCATACCTTTGGACTTTTCCAGCTTCGTCTTGTGCTTGACAAGGTATGGGCTCCATGATGGGGCAGCATACTCCAGGATTGGTCTTACATATGCGGTGTACAAGATTTTGAATGATTCATTACACAGGTTCCTGAACGCCGTTCTGATGTTAGCCAGCCTCGCATATGCCGCAGACGTTATTCTCTTTATGTGGGCTTCAGGAGACAGGTTTGGTGTGATATCAACTCCTAGATCTTTCTCTCTGTCTGTTTCATTAAGTACTTCATCTCCTATTCTGTATCCTGTGTCTGGCCTCCTGTTTCAACTGCCTAGTTTCATTACTTTGCATTTACTCGGGTTGAACTTCAACAACCATTTGTTGGACCATTCACTCAGTCTATCTAGGTCATCTTGTAGCCTCCTACTATCATCCTTTGTTTCAATCTTCCTCATAATTTTTGCATCGTCGGCAAACATTGAGAGGAACGAATCTATACCCTCTGGGAGATCATTTACATATATCAGAAACAGTATAGGTCCAAGGACTGACTCCTGCGGGACTCCACTTGTAACGTCTCGCCAATCTGAGGCCTCACCTCTCACACAGATTCGTTGTCTCCTGTTGCTTAGGTACTCCTCTATCCACCGGAGTACCTTCCCTTTCACTCTAGCCTACATCTCCAACTTTCGCACTAGCCTCTTGTGTGGCACTGTATCAAAGGCTTTCTGGCAATCCAAAAATATGCAGTCTGCCCACCCTTCTCTTTCTTGCCTTGTTTTTGTTGCCTGGTCGTAGAATTCAAGTAACCCTGTGAAGCAGGACCTGCCACACCTGAACCCATGTTGATGCTGTGTTACAAAGTTCCTTCGCTCCAGATGCTCCACTAGTTTTTTTCGCACAATCTTCTGCATCAGCTTGCATGGTATGCAGGTTAGGGACACTGGCCTGTAGTTCAGTGCCTCCTGTCTATTCCCTTTCTTGTATATCGGGACTACGTTAGCTGCTTTCCAAATATCTGGCAGTTCCCCTGTTGTCAGTGATTTGTTATACACTGTGGAAGTGGGCAGGCACAGTTCTCTTGCTCCTTCCTTTAGAACCCAGGGGAGATTCCATCTGGGCCTATAGCCTTTGTCACATCCAACTCTATAGTAAACACTTCCTTACTTCCCCGCTGGTAATCTCAAAGTCTTCCAAG
>WNGS01009792.1:0-19729 GCA_020271785.1 Procambarus virginalis | reverse complement strand
CAGTAGCTAAAATGTATATCAAGACAGCCACACGCACCTGCCACCCCCTCCACCCTCACCCTCACCTCCTCACCGCCTGTTAGCCAACTACTATGTGTCTGGCTGTCCGTATTCTCATTGGCTGTTCGAGATCTCGCCACTCCAGCTCTCCACCACTCACGCACGTCGTCAAGTCAACGTTGGAGTCAGCTAGCTGTACCACCTCAGAATATATCTTGTGCTCTAGCTGAGAACATCTAGTTGATTCACCTCGTGTGATCAGATAGCGGTTTTTAGCTTGCGCATATATTCCCAGCACCATTTTATATTTTCTCCATTTATATGTTTCATATTGTCCTCTTGTTAACGTACGCCAGTATTCATTTTTATGTACGTTTTTTTTCACTTGTTAAAATTGCACTTTGTTCAGCCAGGGAATTGTCTTTATTTAACTTTGTTTTCTAGAGTAATTAAATTTCATTGTTCATATTTGTGTTTTGTATGTCTTACCTTACCTTACCACAGACTATCAGGCAAGCAGTCTCTTTTTTTTTTACGTATGTGTGACCAGGCATTGACATCTGCCATTGGAAGACTGCCGAACACCATACTCCAATACTTTACTGTCACAGTAGCTTTATCATTTCATAAGGAAAAAAATTGAGAAATATATTAATTCAGGAAAACTTGGCTTATTAGGCAAATCGGGCCTTGCATAGTAGCCGAGTACGACATTCTATATATATATATATATATATATATATATATATATATATATATATATATATATATATATATATATATATAATGTTGTACCTAGTAGCCAGAATGCAATACTCGGCCTACTATGCTAGGTCAGATTTGCCTAATAAGCCAAGTTTTCCAGAATTTATATATTTTAATATTTTTTTCATATCAAATGATAAAGCTATCCATTTCATTACGTATGAGTTCGTTTTGTTTAAATTGATTTAAAACTAACGTAGATATATGACCGACCCTAACCTACCCTACCTAACCTAACCTAACCTATTTAACCTAGCGAAAACCAATATAACTAAGTCAATAATGTATGTTCCTAATATAACATTAATGATTCAAATAAACTAATTAGAAACAATTTATTGAAAATAAAGAAACTCACTGGGCCTACTAGGCAACTCGGGCCCTGCATAGTAGGCCAAAAAGTGCGTTCTGGCCAGTAGGTACGACATATATATATATATATATATATATATATATATATATATATATATATATATATATATATATGTCGTACTATACTATACAACCAAGAAAACTGCCAACCTACTCATGAGAAACTCTCTAGACACAAAGAAGACGCTTTCAAAGAGACCAATGTCGTCTATGCCTTCAAATGCCCACTAGGGACTGTAAGCCTCAAAGAACTCAGTATATAGGCAAGACAACAACATCTCTTTCAGGCGATTAACGATGCATAAGCAACAGGGCTCTATCAAGGAACATATAATCTTTTCCCACAACCAGACCATCACCAAAGAAGTCTTAACAGAAAACACGGATATCATCGATAGATACAGGGATAGCAGGCGGCTTGATATCTGCGAGGCACTACACATCAAGAAGTCAACACCAGCAATCTACAGCCAATTACTGCACAATTATATTCTACCCACTTCAATACTCCGCTCCAATATAGAAGCATCAAGAAATATGGCCAATAGGCCCTCTGCAGTTACTTCCATTCTTCCATTTAGCTTATACCCCATTCTGGCTTGTGTTGAAAGTTTGTTTTCACCTCATCCAAAACTATTGTAACATATCACCTCACCGAATGCAGGTATAAATGAAAGCTGGTTAAACTCTGTTTAGTGTTAGTTGTGTGTGTGTAACGTAAAGTCTTTGAAAATGTAATAAGTTATTACGAAACGTGTTCTAGCGTCGCGTCAGACTAGAAATAAAATGAATTTTGGAGAACTGATTTTCAATTACCACCGACAGTGAAGAGAAATATAAGAAATATAGAGAAAATTCGTGTTAGAATTATTAATCATACTTTTTCGGTCATATTTAATAATATTATATATTATATTATATTATATATATTAATATATATATATATATATATATATATATATATATATATATATATATATATTTATATATATATATATATATATATATATATATATATATATATATATATATATATATATTGTGACAGTGCTCCCCCCCTTATATTTCTCCCATGCCATACAGCGAACGCCGAGGTGGCGTTCCCTGTATGTGCTGTGATCCCAAGGAGGTGCGGCGGATACGGAGGGAGTGGATCTGATAGGTCTGAAGAGGAGACGTCCGACAGCCTGGGAGTCGATCACCTCTTCGTGGAAGCCGGAGAATGAGTGGAGGGCACAGGCAGCCCGGATGGTGAGTTACAGGTGACCCTCGCCAGTTCTCTTGGAGTGGACCGAACTCGTCTTGGAGAGTTGCAGCAGATAGAGTTCCCCGAATTGATTGAAGAGGCCAAAAGAGGACTTGTTGGTCCTGAGAGGGCCACTCATTTTTACATACAGGATGGAATGCTGATGAGACAGTGGAGGCCTGTGAGCATGGAGGCCGGAGAAGAATCTCTAGGTACGAGGCACCAGGTAGTGTTGCCAGCCCAGTGCAGAGCGGCGGTGCTGGATCTGTCGCACTCTGTGGACTCAGGTCACCTGGGAGTGACCAAGACGTTGCATAAGATCAGGGACCATTTCTACTGGCCAGGTATGGACGCCGATGTGAGGCGTTACTGTAAGACTTGCTTACCTTGCCAGAGGGCAGGGAAGAGCCAACCCGCCTTACCGAAGGCCCCGTTAGAAACCAGCTCATTATTCTTATTCTGGTCGTATGTAAAGCTGTTATCTACGATTTCAGGGTGTAAGGCTATGCGTTTAGATAAACTGCCTCAGTTTTTTAATCGTGTTGATCCTAGCAAACTTAAAGCCGGCTATTTCACTAATGCTTCAGCTGGAGAGAAACAGCAGATGGCTGATATGAAAACGAGTGGTGTAAATACTTGCTTGCTTCAAGCTAATGTTGGATGTTACATCAGTAAGTGAATACATTTTGAATAATGTAGACATTAGAGTGCACCTTGAACTTCAACCAGATACTTGTACTCAGTGATAATGAACAACCTAATTTTAAATATAATATCAAGTCTACACGTCTATGGGTCGATAGGGTATTGCCTTATCTTGAAGGATTAATAGCCATTAATAAGGCTATGCTGCAGGACAACTCTCCTATTATGTATACTTTTAACAACACTTTTTATATAACATACACATTGGGTACGGGTCAGCGCTCGATAACATTGGACCAGCCATGTTGAACTGTGATACCAGAACATTTATATATGATCATCCTTGATATGGAGGCTGTGTCTGGAGCGTATAATCGAAACCCGCTTTATTTGGAAAACTGCGTGCTTAGTAAGATATTAATATCACAGAATAGCACTAATATTGTCAATATTGGCAGTGACTTCCATCATAACTGTACCAAGTTGTATTACACAGCATTACAAGCCTTAGGCTTCGATAAAAACAATATATTGTATTATGTACGGTATTTCGGTACGCCAGCCTTTGGTTCCCAGTTCTTTTTTGGGGGTGATAATTCCTAGCTCAACCAGGTACTCAAAGCTCAATACACTATGATCACTCATTCCCAAGGGGCTTCCAACTTAACTTCCCTTATATCCGACTCATTTAGGGTAAATATCAGATCAAGCAAGGCTGGTTCATCCCCTCCTCTCATTCTTGTCGGTCCCTTGACGTGTTGACTTAGAAACTTGACTTGTGTGTGTGTGTGTGTGTGTGTGTGAGTGAGTGTGTGTGTGTGTGTGTGTGTGTGTGTGTGTGTGTGTGTGTGTGTGTGTGTGTGTGTGTGTGTGTGTGTGTGTGTGTGTGTATATGTACTCACCTAGTTGTACTCATTCATCTAGTTGTGCTAGTGGGGATTGAGCTTTGGCTCATTGGTCCCGCCTCTCAACCATTAATCAATTGGTGTACAGATTTCTGAGCTTCTCAAGCTCCATCATATGTGCTTTTTGAAATTGACTCTGCCTCCATTCAGTTTGCCTAGATCATCTTGAAGCCTCATACTATCTACCTCTGACTTAATCCTCCTCATAATTTTTGCATCATCAGCAAACATTGAGGGGAATGAGTCTATTCCCTCTGGGAAATCATTCACATATATAAAAAACAGTATAGGTCCAAGGACTGAACCCTGCGGGACTCCACTGGTGACATTTCGCCAATCTGAGACCTCGCGCCTCGCAGTGACTCGCTGTCTTCTGTTCCTTAGGTACTCCACTATCCAATAGAGTACCTTCCCTTTCACTCCTGCCTGCATCTCCAGTATGTGCACTGGTTTCTTGTGTGGTACTGTGTTAAAGGCTTTCTTGTAAACCAAAAATACACAGTCTCCCGACCCCGACTCTTTCTTGCCTGATTTTTGTTGCCTGATTGTAGAATTCAATTTATCCTGTGAGGCATGACTTGTCATCCCTGAACCCATGCTGATGTTGTGTTAAAAAGCCATTTCGCTCCAGATGATCCACTAGCTTTTTTCGTACATTTTTTTTCATTAACTTGCATTGTATGCAAGTTTGAACACTGGCCTGTAGTTTAGTGACTCCTGCCTGTCCCTCTTTTTGCTTATCGGGATTACATTAGCAGTCTTCCCAAATTTTGGCAGCTACCTTGTTACCAGTAATTTGCTTTGTGCCTGCCACTCTCCATAATTTGACATTATGGAGAGTGGCAGGCACAGTGCTTCTGCTCCTTTCTTTAATAATATCTATGGTGAGATTCTATCCGGGCCTATAGCCTTTGTCACATTAAACTCAAGCAAAAGCTTCCTCACCTCCACACTGGTAATCACAATGTCCTCTAGTTGTGCCTTGTAATCTTTTACCTCTCTTATCTCTGGAACTTCTCCTTGCTCTAATGGGAAGATCTGGAATTTCTTATTGAGTTCCTCACACACTTCCATGTCGTTTGTAATGATTCTGTCTGCCCCCATCCTCAGTTTCATTACCTGTGTGTGTGTGTGTGTGTGTGTGTGTGTGTGTGTGTGTGTGTGTGTGTGTGTATGTGTGTGTGTGTGTGTGTGTGTGTTTTCACCTAGTATTCACCGAGTTGTTTTTGCGGGGGTTGAGCTTTGCTCTTTCGGCCCACCTCTCAACTGTCAATCAACTGTTACTAACTACTTATTTTCCTCCCCCCCCCCCAACACACACATCCCCAGGAAGCAGAAACTTCCTGAAGGGTGAAAGAAACTTTGCCCATTGTTTTCCCGCCGGCTGTCGGGATAGAACCCTGGTCCCTACGTTCACGAGTCTAGAGCACTCTTTATTGATCCAGCCAGCCCCATCTTTGCATCAGCCCCCATCTAAACTGTGTGTACTCACCTAGTTGTTGTGTCTGCAGGATCGTGCATTGACTCTTGGATCCCGCCTTTCGAGCATCGGTTATTTACAGCAATGACTCCGATCCTATTTCCCTATCATACCTGGTTTTAAAATTATGAATAGTATTTGCTTCCACAACCTGTTCCTTAAATGCATTCCATATTTCCCACTACTCTCACGCTAAAAGAAAATTTCCTAACATCCCTGTGACTCATCTGAGTTTCCAGCTTCCACCTATATCCCCTCGTTCTGTTACTATTCCGTGTGAACATTTCGTCTATGTCCACTCTGTCAATCCCTCTGAGTATTTTATACGTTCCTATCATGTCCCCCCTCTCCCTTCTTCTTTCTAGTGTCGTAAGGCACAGTTCCCTCAGGCGCTCCTCATACCCAATCCCTCGTAGCTCTGGGACGAGTCTCGTTGCAAACCTCTGAACCTTTTCCAGTTTCTATATATGCTTCTTCAGATGGGGACTCTATGATGAGGTGGCATACTCTAAGACTGGCCTCACGTAGGCAGTGTAAAGCGCCCTAAATGCCTCTTTACTTAGGTTTCTGAATGATGTTATAACTTTTGCCAGTGTAGAGTACACTGCTGTCATTATCCTATTTATATGTGCCTCAGGAGATAGATTAGGTGTTACGTCCACACCCAGGTCTCTTTCTCGCGTCGTCACAGGTAGGCTGTTCCCCTTCATTGTGTACTGTCCCTTTGGTCTCCTATCTCCTAGTCCCATTTCCATAACTTTACATTTGCTCGTGTTGAATTCCAGTAGCCATTTCTCTGACCATCTCTGCAACCTGTTCAGGTCCTCTTGGAGGATCCTGCAATCCTCATCTGTCCCAACTCTTCTCATCAACTTTGCGTCATCCGCAAACATCGACATGTAGGACTCTACACCTGTA
This sequence comes from Procambarus virginalis, assembly GCA_020271785.1. NCBI lineage: Eukaryota > Metazoa > Arthropoda > Malacostraca > Decapoda > Cambaridae > Procambarus > Procambarus virginalis. Next base: position 13,398 of record WNGS01009792.1, on the reverse strand, counting down.
AACATATTGTTAACATATACTAGAAATAGAATTAGTCCCAGCGCCGATCCTTGTGGTACTCCACTTGTTACTGTTCGCCAGTCCGACTTCTCGCCGTTACTGTAACTCTTTGGCTCCTTCCTGTCAGGTAGTTCCTTATCCATGCTAGGGCCTTTTCTCACCCGCACCTTCCCTCGAGTTTGAACAGCATTCTCATGTGCGGTACTGTATCAAAGGCTTTTGGCAGTCCAGAAATATGCAGTCCGCCCAACCATCTCTGTCCTGTCTTATCCTCGTTATTTTATCATAGAATTCCAGAAGGTTTGTTAGGCACGATTTCCCTGTCCAGAACCCATGTTGGTGTTTGTTCACAAACCTAACGTTCTCCAGGTGTACAACCAGTCGTAGCCTAATTATTCTTTCCAGTATTTTACAGGGGATGTTTGTCAGTGATACAGGTCTATAGTTAAGTGCCTCCTCCCTATCGCCTTTCTTGAAGATCGGCACGTCATTTGCCTTCTTCCAGCAACTGCACTATTCTCCCGACATAAGTGACTCATTAAAGATCATTGCCAGAGGCACGCTGAGGGCCTGCGCTGCTTCTTTTAGTATCCACGGTGATACTTTGTCTGGTCCAACTGCTTAAGATGCATCTAGAGTTGTCACTGTTTCATTACCATTCCTCTTTGCACCTCTATATCTGATAGTCTTTCATCTAGGGTAACCCCTTCCAACAATGGGAGCTGCTCAGGCTCAGTAGTGAACACTCCATGGAAACTGGCATTCAGTGCCCCACAGATTTCCTTGTCACTTTCAGTATATGCCCCCCNATGACTGCCCAGATAGGTACAAGAGGAGTGTTGTTAACGCTTATGTCGACCGTGCTCTCAGCCACAGCTCAGAATGGAAGCAAGTCGACGAAGAACTCTGTAGAGTAAGGCAGGTCCTAGTCAACAACGGCTTCTCCAATGGTTTCATTGAAGACATCATAAGAAGGAAAGTGAAACGCCATGCAACCTCTGAAGATACAACTAACACAACACCTATACCCCCTATTAGACTATTTTACAGGAACTTCTTCTCCACAGCTCATAAAACGGAGGAAAGGGTCCTGAAAGATATTGTTAATAGAAACGTTATCCCTACAGACAAAATCAGAAGATACAATTGACGATTTACTATAAAACCAAGAAAACTGCCAACCTACTCATGAGAAACTCTCCAGACACAAAGCAGAACGCTTTGAAAGAGACCAATGTCGTCTATGCCTTCAAATGCCCACTTGGGGATTGTAAGCCCCAAAGAACTCAATATATAGGCAAGACAACAACAACTCTTTCCAGGCGATTAACGATGCATAAGCAACAGGGCTCTATCAAGGAACATATAATCTCTTCCCACAACCAAACCATCACCAGAGAAATCTTAACAAACAACACAGAAATCATTGATAGATACAGCGACAACAGGCGGCTTGACATCTGCGAGGCACTACACATCAAGAAGTCAACACCAGCAATCAACAGCCAATTAACGCACAACTATATTCTACCCACTTCAAGACTCCGCTCCATATAGAAACATCAAGAAATATGGCCAATAGGCCTTCTGCAGTTACAGATCTATTCTTCCCTTTAGCTTATACCCATTGTTTCGTGTTCTGTGTTTGTTCTCACCTCACCCCAAGCCATTGTAACATGTCATCTCACCCAAATGCAGGTATAAAAAAGAAAAGCTGTTTAAACTCTGTTCAGTGTGTGTAACTAAAGTCTTTGAAAATGTAATAAGTTTTACGAAACGCGCTCAAGTGTCGCGTCAGACTAAGAAATAAAAATGAATTTTGGAGAATTGATTTTTCATTTACCGTCATCAGTAAAAACAAACATAAGGAAAATTGAGAAAATTCGTGTTAGAATTATTAATCTTACTTTTTCGGTCATATTTAATAACATATATATATATATATATAATATATATATATATATATATGTCGTACCTAGTAGCCAGAACTCACTTTTTGGCCTACTATGCAAGGCCAGATTTGCCTAATAAGCCAGTTTTCCTGAATTAATATATTTTCTCTAATTTTTTCTTATGAAATGATAAAGCTACCCATTTCATTATGTATGAGGTCAATTTTTTTTATTGGAGTTAAAATTAACGTAGATATATGACCGAACCTAACCAACCCTACATAACCTAACCTAACCTATCTTTATAGGTTAGGTTAGGTTAGGTAGCCGAAAAAGTTAGGTTAGGTTAGGTTAGGTAGGTTAGGTAGTCGAAAAACAATTAATTCATGAAAACTTGGCCTATTAGGCAAATCATGTCTTGCATAGTAGGCTGAGAAGTGCGTTCTGGCTACTAGGTACGACATGTATATATATGTAGCCGAAATATATGTATATATATATATATATATATATATATATATATATATATATATATATATATATATATATATATATATATATATACCTAGTAGTACCTAGTAGCCTATGTCGTACCTAGTAGCCAGAACTCACTTTTTGGCCTACTATGCAAGGCCAGATTTGCCTAATAAGCCAAGTTTTCCTGAATTAATATATTTTCTCTAATTTTTTTCTTATGAAATGATAAAGCTACCCATTTCATTATGTATGAGGTCAATTTTTTTATAACTTCAGACTTCATAACTTCAGACATATATAATATGTCGTACCTAGTAGCCAGAACGCACGTGTCAGCCTACTATGCAAGGCCCGATTTGCCTAATAGGCCAAGTTTTCATGAATTAATGTTTTTCGACTACCTAACCTACCTAACCTAACCTAACCTAACCTAACTTTTTCGGCTACCTAACCTAACCTAACCTATAAAGATAGGTTAGGTTAGGTTAGGTAGGGTTGGTTAGGTTCGGTCATATATCTACGTTAATTTTAACTCCAATGAAAAAAAATTGACCTCATACATAATGAAATGGGTAGCTTTATCTTTTCATAAGAAAAAATTTGAGAAATATATTAATTCAGGAAAACTTGGCTTATTAGGCAATCGGGCTTGCATAGTAGGCCAAAAAGTGAGTTCTGGCTACTAGGTACGACATATATATATATATATATATATATATATATATATATATATATATATATATATATAGCCAGAACGCTAGTAGCCAGAACGCACTTTTCAGCCTACTATGCAAGGCCCGATTTGCCTAATAAGCCAAGTTTTCATGAATTAATATATTTTCTCTAATTTTTTTCTTATGAAATGATAAAGCTACCCATTTCATTATGTATGAGATCAATTTTTTTATTGGAGTTAAAATTAACGTAGTTATATCACCGAACCTAACCAACCCTACCTAACCTAACCTAACCTATCTTTATAGGTTAGTTAGGTTAGATAGCCGAAAAAGTTAGGTTAGGTTAGGTTAGGTAGGTTAGGTAGACGAAAAACAATTAATTCATGAAACTTGGCTTATTAGGCAAATCGGGCCTTGCATAGTAGGCTGAGAAGTGCGTTCTGGCTACTAGGTACGACATATATATATATATATATATATATATATATATATATATATATATATATATATATATATATATATATACATATATTATATATATATATATATATATATATATATATATATATATATATATATATATATATATATATATATATATATGTCGTACCTAGTAGCCAGAACGCACTTCTCAGCATACTATGCAAGGCCCGATTTGCCTAATAAGCCAAGTTTTCATGAATTATTATATTTTCTCTAATTTTTTTCTTATGACATGATTAATCTACCCATTTCATTATGTATGAGGTCAATTTCTTTTTATTGGAGTTAAAATTAACGTAGTTATATGACCGAACCTAACCAACCCTACCTAACCTAACCTAACCTATCTTTATAGGTTTGGTTAGGTTAGGTAGCCAAAAAAGTTAGGTTAGGTTAGGTTAGGTAGGTTAGGTAGTCGAAAAACAATTATTTCATGATAACTTGGCTTATTAGGCAAATCGGGCCTTGCATAGTAGGTTGAGAAGTGCGTTCTGGCTACTAGGTACGACATATATATATATATATATATATATATATATATATATATATATATATATATATATATATATATATATATATATATATATATAAAGCCCGATTTGCCTAATAGGCCGAATGATTTTCTATTTTGTCAATAAATTGTTTCCAATTTGTTTATTTGAATAAGTTTTATTTTATTACATAAGAACATAAATTATTGAGTTATGTTACTTTAGGTTAGGTTAAGATAGGTTAGGTTAGGTAGGGTTGATTAGGTTCGGTCATATATCTATGTCAGTTTTAACTCAAATTTAAAACAATTAACTCATACACAATAAAATGAATAGCTTTATCATTTCACAAGAAAAAAAAGTAAAAAATGTATAAATTCAGGAAAACTTGGCTTATTAGGCAAATCGCGCCTTGCATAGTAGGCCGAGGACTGCGTTTAGGCTACTAGGTACGACATATATCTAACTTGTTGGGCTAGCTAACCTAACCTATAAAGATAGGTTAGGTTAGGTAGGGTTGGTTAGGTTCGGTCATATATCTACATTAATTGTAACTCGAATAAAAAAAAATTTACCTCGTGCATAATGAAATGGGTAGTGTGACGATAATCTCTTCCAAGAGATTTAGCCTGCTCTTTCCTGCAATTGTCACTTTCCAAGCTACATTCAAGATACGTTCTACAGTAGCTAAAACGTATATCAAGACAGCCACACGCACCCCCTCCCCCTCTCACACTCCTCACCGCCTGTTAGCCAACTACTAAGTGTCTGGCTGTCCGTATTCTCATTGGCTGTTCGAGATCTCGCCACTCCAGCTCTCCACCACTCACGCACGTCGTCAAGTCAACGTTGGAGTCAGCGAGCTGTACCACCTCAGAATATATCTTGTGCTCTAGCTGAGAACATCTAGTTGATTCACCTCGTGTGATCAAATAGCGGTTTTTAGCTTGCGCATATATTCCCAGCACCATTTTATATTTTCTCCATTTATATGTTTCATATTGTCCTCTTGTTAACGTACGCCAGTATTCATTTTTATGTTACGTTTTTTTTCACTTGTTTAAATTGCACTTTGTTCAGCCAAGGATTTGTCTTTATTTAACTTTGTTTTCTAAAGTAATTAAATTTCATTGTTCATATTTTGTGTTTTGTGTGTCTTACCTTACCTTACCACAGACTATCAGGCAGTCTCTTTTTTTTTTTACGTATGTGTGACCAGGCATTGACATCTGCCATTGGAAGACTGCCAAACACCATACTCCAATACTTTACCGTCACATATACATGGGGGCCTGTCCTAGGAGTCTCACATATACATGGGGGCCTGTCCTAGGAGCTTCACTCAGGTATTAGTAATTGTGGTAAGCGTACTTGGCTTTAATTCCCTTGCTATTTTTACTAATCACTTTTATTATTCATATGGTGCTGTGTGTATTGTGCATTCCGGGAGTAGCATATGGTGAGTGTGAGACAACTTTGGATTACGTGGTGACTGTAGGCCTCAGTCATACTCTTAATTGGTCGTCTCTCCCTCCGTGTTATTACCCGTGTTTAACATCTTTTGTCCCTCAGATATTTCTCATATTTTCGGCAGATCATCATATAGGTACCCTGGTACTGTGGTCTATCTCCGGGTCAATAGCACCTAATTTCTGCAATCCGACTCTAGGAGGATAAAGAGGGCCATCGTTCCTCTCGCACGGACTTTTATTGACGAGTTGGTACCTCGCCAATAGTTCTCATCACCAGTTGACACTCGCACCCCTACTCGTCGGTCAGAATTGATGGTACTTACTTAGGTAGGGAATTAGCTTTCTTTCTTTTTTTGCAGAGCACAAAGTTCGCTAATTCTGTAAGTACCATATTAATTTCAGTGGGAAAAACTTGCTTATGTTCTATAGTGACTCGGCAAGGTATGCCTACATTCTTGGACTACCTAATTTACTTTGGAACCATTAAATGTTTCGTTTGTTTTTCGAAACTCAGTTTCAACTAATTAGTAGGATTTTCTTGCCCTTATCTTCCCACAGTGAGTACCGGGTACAAGATTTCCAGCGACCTTAATCATTTACCATCTTGAATTAACTTTATTAACAATTTCACAGGATAGGTACCAGTTGCCACGTTTTCCTGTTTCTGACATTCACCATATCATCACAGTATATTCGTGTCACATTTATTTGCTATCTTCAACATGTTTCGTATGCAAGCTTTCCAGACAGATCCAGAAGGTGAAATAGGGAACTTACGTCATGCTAAGAGGGTCGACTTGTTAACTCTTGCACATGAGTATCACCTGGAAGTTCCCCATGGAGCCAACAAATATGCCATACATAATATGCTTTTGGATCACTTTGTGGAAGAAGGGATTATAGACTCTGATACTCACGAACAATACACTATTTCAGATAAGCATGATTTGACAGCAATGAAACTCAAAATCGAGCTCGCCAAGCTCGAGAAGGAGCAACAGCAAGCAGCCATACAGCAACAAAAGGAAGCAGCTGCAATCAGGAGCGTGAGGCTGCCATCAAAAAGGAAGAGCAGGAAAGAGAGCTCCAGTTCAAGAAAGAAGAAATCCACCTCAAAGAGCGAGAGGCCGCCCTGAGGAAAGAAGAAGTGATAGAGAATTGGCCCTATTCAGAGAGCGTGAAAAAGTACAACTTGAAACAAGACGACGCCACCGTTTTTCATGCTCGCAACGCGAGCATGAAAAACAGCAAGCGGCTCTTGCTCTAGAATGTCGTGACAGAGAACTCACGTTGGACACTACACACCAAGCTCAATGCCAGCAAGCTGCAGCTAGTCTTCCTCCAAGTTTCAATGTCTCACATGCAAGTAAGTTAATGCCACCGTTCGTAGAAACGGAGGTTGATGTTTTTTTACAACCTTTGAGACCCTTGCTAATCAACTTAGTTGGCCTAACGACCAATAGGCTACCCTTCTTCGAGTACATCTTACAGGTAGAGCAGCAGTCACACTCAGCACTTTGGTATCTGAAAACGACTACCCAACCCTGAAGCAAGCTGTGTTGGACGCCTACCTTCTCTCCACCGAAAGCTACCGACGAAAATTCCGTGACTACAAAAAGGCAAGTACCACCACCTTCTTAGAATTTGCTAACACCAAACGGAGATATTTTATGAAATGGCTGGAGGCAGCACATGTCTCTACTTTTCCAGAACTCGTCAACCTCATGCTGGTTGAAGAATTCTTGAGGCGTGTACCTCCTCCTGTCCGTTTATACTTGGCAGATAAGGAGGAAACCGACTTAGTGAAATGCGCGAAGTCGGCTGACACTTACAGCCTCATCCACCTGCTGACCCCAGAACCACCTACCAGTAAGAAGTCTTGGTACAGTTACGAGAAAGTGAGCTCCGATCAAGGTACCTCTCAACTGTACTGTAGGTATTGTCGACTCTATGGACATACCATAGAAAAATGTGGTAAGTCTACAAATAAAGGTAACACCGAATCCACCAAGCCCAAACAGACTCCACCTAAGTCCGGTAAGCCTGTAATGAATGTTGGTGTTCATGTTAATGATCCCTCTCTCTTCAGCAAGCATCTGTATCCTGGAACTATCACTACCAACGGTTCAGATTCTGAGGGAAGTTTTGGACTTAAGATCTTGAGGGACACAGCGGCTCTTCAATCAATAGTTTTGAAATCAGCAGTGCCCAACGTCGTCTACACAGGAGAGACTGTCTTCATCACAGACCTCACTGCTACTACTCCTTATCCTCTCGCCAGAGTCCACCTGGATTGTCCCCTCGTGACCGGTGAAGTCCAAGTCGCCGTCAGCGAAAAGCCTTTTCCCATGCCTGGAGTGCAACTTCTCCTGGGCAACGACTTGGCAGAAAACCTGCAACCGACCAACCTGATCGTCAAGGACAAACCCCAGGTGTGAATCTCTGTGTTGGATAATCCGATTTTTGAGCATGTTCCAGCAAAGGTACAAGAGTGATGAAGTTTCTCCTCCTTTTATGGTGACCACCCGTGCTCAAGCAGCACGACCGCAGCCAGCTGACTGTACTACTACCGCTGTCCCTCAAGACCCTTCGAAACTACCCCCAAATCTCACCGCTTTGGAGTTCCGTAAGTTACAGAGGGAGGATCTTACCTTGACACCATTATTCTTTCAGGCTGAGACTCAATCCGACAGTGTTCCTGGGTTCTTCTTAGAGAACGAGTTACTCTATCGCAGATACAGACCCAGTAAACTGAAGGAGGAGGACGATTGGGCAAACGTTGAACAACTAGTGATTCCTACCAGCCTGCGGCCCACGATTCTACACCTGGCCCACAGAGCACTATCACACTACGGGTTTAACAAGACCTACCATGGGATTCGACAAGACTACTACTGGCCAGGTATGGTTAATGATGTCAAACAACATGTAAAGCAATGCCACGTGTGTCAGATGGCAGGTAAACCGAACGTTTCATCCCAGAGCACCACTGACACCCATCCAGGTGCCTGAGGAACCTTTCCACAGACTTATTATTGACTGTGTTGGTCCTTTGCCTCGGACCAGTTCCGGCAACGCCTATATCTTAACCATCCTGTGTCCTACCACCAGATTCCCCATAGCAGTTCCAGTGAAAAACATTACGGCTGCTACAGTGGTAAAAAATCTACTGAAGATCTTCACCCAGTATGGATTTCCGAGGGAGATTCAGAGCGACTGTGGCACCAACTTCACCAGTGATCTCTTCAAACGGACTCTGGAGGAGTTCAACATCAAACAGGTACTGTCCAGCCCCTATCATCCTGCTTCACAGGGTTCTCTTGAGCGTAGTCATCAGACTATCAAGGCACTCCTAAAGTTTTGTAATGAGACCTCAAAGGATTGGGATAGGCAACTTGATCTCATCATGTGTATTTTCAGAAGTCTTCCCACGAGCTCTACGGACGTAAGTGCCGTACACCTCTCAAGGCTTTCAAGGATTCTCTACGTGATGCCACCTTCAGTGAGCATCAGAATGTGCCCCAGTTTCTTCAAAACCTCCGACACATTCTAGAGAGGGTCCATTCCTTTGCCAGAAACAACCTACTGAAAGCCCAAGAGAGGATGAAGACTCGTTACGACCAGCACTGCCAAGTAAGGAAGTTTAAAACCGGAGACTTAGTACTCGCCTATTTCCCTATCCCAGGTTCTCCTTTGCAAAACAGGTTTTCAGGACCCTACCGTGTTAAGGAGTGCCGGAATAACTACAACTACGTTCTCGAGACCCCGATAGGCGGCGGAAGACCCAGCTGTGCCACATCAACTTACTAAAGCTCTATCATGGTACTCCTCCCACTGTGCTACTAAACTTCTCCACCTTTACAGGTCCATACAGCCACAGTGAGACCTTCCCTGCTTCTCCTTCCGAAAGCACTGACACTGAGACAGCGCTTTCTAATTCGGAAATCCTTACTGACATCCATAATCACTTTCAGGACGATAATAGTGCTTCACTCATCAAACTCATCAGAGAACATCAGGAGTTGTTTCGAGATGATCCACAAGAGTGTACTGTGACTCGGCACGACATCCAACTGCTACCTGACACCCGGCCGATTCGCCAACCATTCTACCGAATCAGCCCTAGCAAGAAGGAAGTCATGCGTGCTGAGGTACAGTACCTCTTGGACCATGGACTGGCTACCCCCTGTGAGTCCCCCTGGGCCTCACCATGTATCTTGGTACCCAAACCTCACGGTAAGATCCGGCTGTGCACCTATTATAGGAAACTCAACAGTGTGACCGTTAAAGACGCATACCCATTACCTAGGATTGACGACATCCTTGACGCCATTGGTAATGCCCGCTACCTGTCCCAGGTGGACTTACTCAAGGGCTATTACCAGGTGTGCTTAACGGAGCGAGCTAAAGAACTGTCTGCCTTTATCACCCCTTTCGGACTTTTCAGATATAACCGCCTTCCCTTTGGACTCTGCAATGCCCCGGCCACCTTTCAGAGAGCTGTCAACCGCGTCATCCAGGGCTTGGACAACACCTACGCCTATTTGGATGATATCGTTGTAGCATCCAACACCTGGAGCGAACACCTGCTCCAGCTGCAACGATTGTTCGCCAAGCTCCTGAAAGCCGGCCTCACCATCAATCTGGGCAAGTCCACTTTTGCCAAAGGTAAAGTGCGGTATCTGGGTCATGTTATAGGGAGTGGCAGCCTGGCTCCGTTAAATATCCACACTCAAGCTATCAAGAGTATCCACAGCCTACTACCAGGAAGCAGCTCCTGCGCTTCCTTGGTCTTGCTTCTTATTACCGTAGGTTTGTGAGGAACTTCAGTACAGTAGCTACACCCTTAATCACCTTAACCAGTCCCAAGCAACGGTATAATTGGACCATGGAGCAAACCGTTGCTTTCGAACAACTCAAATTCCTCCTCTGTTCTAATCCTATTCTCGCCTCGCCAGATACCAAGAAGCCTTTCATCCTCCATGTCGACGCCAGTGGTACCGGCATCGGGAGTGTCCTAATGCAGCAACGAGGCGAGGAGGTTCTACCTGTCAGCTACTACAGCTACAAATTGAAGCCTCACCAGAAAAACTACAGCACTATAGAGAAGGAACTCCTCTTCATCGTCCTGAGCTTGCAACACTTTGCACCATACTGCAAGGTGCTCGGTCCACTACCATCTACTCGGACCACAATCCTCTACGTTTCCTACATCAAGCNGGTGAAAAACACATCAACCTCCGTTTCTATGAACGGGGGATTAACTTACTTGCATGGGAGACATTGAAACTGGGAGGAAGACTAGCTGCCGCTTGCTGGAGTTGAGCTTGGTGTGCAGCGTCCCTCGCGAGTTCTCGGTCACGACAGTTTAGAGCTGTTTCTGCCTGTCGTTTGTCGTGTTCACGCTGCATTTCGAGTTGTCGTTGTCTTACTTCAAGTTGTACCTTTTCACGCTCTTTGAATAAGGCCAACTCACGTTCACTTTCTTCTTTTTTCAGTGCGGCCTCTCGCTCCTTGAGGTGGATTTCTCTTTCTTGTTCTTCCCTTTTGAGGGCAGCTTCACGCTCTCTAATGGCAGCTTCACGCACTTGTTCTTCCTTTCTGATGTCAGCTTCACGCTCTCTGATTGCAGCTGCTTCCTGTTGTTGCTCCCGCTCGATCTTAGCAAGTTCTAACTTGAGTTTTATTGCTGTCAAGTCATGTTTATCTGAAATAGTGTATTGTTCATGAGTATCAGAATCTATCTTCCTTTCATCCAAAAGATAATCTAAAATTATATTATTTATGGCGTATTTGTTGGCGCCAGGTGGAACTTCCAATTGATACTCGTGTGCAAGAGTTATCAATTCGACCCTTTTAGCGTGACGCAATTTCTCTATTTCACCTTCTGGATCTGCCTTGAAAGCTTGTAGGCGAAACATTGTGAAAATATAGCAAAATAAAGGAGACACGAATATACAGTGAGAATATGGTGAATGTCAGAAACAGGAAACGTGGCAACTGATACCTATCCTGTGGGGAATTATTAATAATTAAAGTTAATTCAAGATGGTAAATGAATAAGGTCGCAGGGAATCTTGTACCTGGTACTCACTGTGGGAGGATAAAGGCAAGAAAATCCTACTAATTAGTGGAAACTGAGTTTAAAAGACAAGTGAAACACTAAATGGCTTCAAAATAAATGAGGTAGTACAAAATGTGGTCATACCTTGCCAAGTCACTATAGAACATAAACAAAGGTACCCACTGAAATTTAATATGGTATTTACAGAATTAGCGAACTTTGTGCTCAAAAGAAAGAACGCTAATTCCCTACCTTGGGTAAATACCATCAGATCTGACCGACGAGTAGGGGTGCGAGTGTCAACTGGTGACGAGAACTATCGGCGAGGTCCCAACTCGCCAATAATAGTTCGTGCTAGAAGATCTATAGCCCTCTTTTTCCTCCTAGAGCCGGATTGCAGAACTTAGGTGCTATTGACCCGGAGACAGACCACAGTACCAGGGTACCTATGTGATAATCTGTCAAAAATGTGAGAAATATCTGGGGACAAAAGATGTTAAACACGGATAATAACACGGAAGGGGGAGACGACCAATTAAGAGTATGACTGCGGCCTACAGTCACCACGTAATCCAAAGTTGTCTCACACTCACCATATGCTACTCCCGTAATGCACAATATACACAGCACCATAAAAATAAATAAAATGATTAATGTAAATAATGAAAGCAAGGGAAATGAAAGCCAAGTACGCTTACCACAATTACCAATACCTGAGTGAAGCTCCGTGGACAGACCCTCAATTATATGTGACGGTAAAGTAGTGGAGTATGGTGGTCGGCAGTCTTCCACTGGCAGATGTTAAGGCCGGGACACATATAAGATAAAAAAAGTAAAAAAAAAGGAAAAAAAAAGAATGACTGCGTGTTTGATAATCTGTGGTAAGGTAAGAGACATAAAACACAATAATAAACAATGCTCTTTAATAACACTAAGAAACAAATTGAAATAAAGGCAAAATCTTGGCTTAATGGTGCAGAACAACAGGTGGAAAAATAACTGAACATAAAACTGAATTACGTTAAAAGGAGAAGTGACAAGTAAAATAATATTAGTGCTGGGAATATATGCGCTAGCTATAAACCTCTATTTGATCACACGAGGTGAGTCAATTTAGGTGTTCACAGCAAGAGCACAAGATATATTCTGGCTGGCAGGGCTGCTAGGAACTCCAACATTGACTGGCGAGGAATGTGATTGGCGTGGAGCGGGAGTGGTGTGTTGTGGAACGGCCAATCAAAATGCAGGACGGCCACAAGTCGGTAGTTTGGCTGGGAGCAGCAGTTGGCAGGTCGACCAGGTGTGCAGAAGTGGGGGGAAGGAGGGAGTTGCAGGTGCGTGTGGCTGTCTTGATATATACGTTAAACCACTATAAAACATATCTTGCATATTGTTGAGTATGGGACGATGGGAATATATAGCAGGCTAAATCTCTGTAAAGAGATTATCGTCACAATATATATATATATATATATATATATATATATATATATATATATATATATATATATATATATATACTGTGACGGGAAAATGAAGGAGTGTAGATGTTCGGCAGTCCTCCTACTGGCTGGTGTTTTTTTTTTTTTTTTTACATGCAAAACATGCAATTTAAATACAATAAAAACAAATTAAGAACATAGAAAAACATTACAAAACAAGGAAAAAAAAGAAAACCACCAGCCAGAAGAGCCGACAGTGCAGTACAACAAAGTACAAAACTCGAGAAATGCATTGAAAGGACAGTACAAAAGATAAAACAAATGCAAACAACAAAACACAGGAGCATGTCAAAACAGAACAGTATAAAACAAAAATCAAGATGAATAACATGTAATCAAA
>WNGS01009790.1:6296-16917 GCA_020271785.1 Procambarus virginalis | reverse complement strand
AGCACGGAAAAAACACCGCCGACTGGAGGGAGGGAGAGGAGGGATGCCGGGGAGCCTCTGGGACTTGCCCAGAAAATAGCATTTCAATACATTAACACTGTTTTCTGGGGGGTGCCCCGTCGGCTCCCCGGAGCTAGCTACCAAAGATAAAGAAAAACGGGGACTTACCCCGGGAGTTCTTACACCAATTAACAACATGAAAGTTGATGACCCAGACAGCTTCTTTATGAATGACATTCAAGCTGCAGATAATATAACGGATATTACCACAAACATCGGAAGACTTTGAAAGAGAAATTGACAATATGCCCATGCACTCAGCCCTGGGCCTGACTCATGGAATTCAATATTCATAAAGAAATGTAAAGTACCAGTAGCGAGAGCACTCAGCGTAATATGGAGAAAGAGCCTAGATAAAGGGGAGATACCAGCAGCACTTAATTAAATCTGCAGATATAGCTCCGTTGCACAAGGGGGGGAGTAAAGCCTTGGCAAAAAATTATAGTTGCACTAACATCACACATAATAAAAGTGTTTGAAAGAGTGATTAGGAATCAAATTTCTAGTTTTATGGAAAACAATGAATTGCACAATCCAGGACAACATGGATTTTGACATCTAGCCTAAAAAACTGTGGGTTGGGTCGCCGTCAGATGGGTCTGGGACTCCCCCTTCCCCCCCTGGGAGGGTGGGTGGGTGTCGCCACGCTGTGGGAGCTGCGTGGCGACATAATGACGTCATGCTAGTTTGCTAATTTTCATTTCGGGAGTTCTGTCCACCTGTTCTGCTTTCAGTTCCAATAATTATACCAGAATAGGGGTTGTTTTGTGGCGCTACCTTTCTGGGTGCCTGTCCCAGTCGATGGCAGGCAGGATGCTCCCAACCACAGGAGGGGATCTCTATAGGCCATTGCTCCTCGTGCCTCTCTAGAGGGGGGGGGGCAGGCTTTGGCTCGTGGTCCCCAGTAGGCAGAACTCCATTCATTGACTAATGCTAGACAGATATACATATCCATCCAGCCTGGATAGCTCCAGGGAGCTTCCGGGACTCAACCAGGAAATGGCATTTCATTACATTCAACGCTGGTTTTTTTACCTGCTGCCACTGTTCACCATGCAGTAAACAGGTAACTGGTTGTTAGTAAGTAAGTAATTATCAAAAGAAGGCATTAAACCGGGAAGGCTATGTAGCACCATCAAATGTGCGGGTTAATCAAAGGGCGCTAAATATCACCAAGGATGCCAATACGAGAACAGAAACGCATAAGGCAAACGACATCAAAAGCATCCTAGTCACCAAGAATACTATTGAGAGACAAGCGACCGCGGGGGACAGTCAGAAAACAAGACAGACGCTCGTCCAGGAAGTCAGGACATTCAACAAGGATACGCATGACCGTAAGAGGGACAATGCAATTAGGACAATAAGGAGCAGGGCGGCGCTCTATCAAGTGACCATGAGTTAAGCGAGTATGGCCAATACGCAATCTCGCCAGAGCTGTTTTCCCCATCGCCAGTTACGGTGGTAGGACGGCGGCCATGAGGACACACAACTTTTAAGAGTACGTAGTTTGTTACCAGTAACAGACGACCAACAACCCTGCCAACGGGTAAGGATGGAGGAATGGATAACCGGGTAAAAGTCGGAATAAGGAATACCTTCAAGAGAGATGGGACAAGAGCAGACAGCTTCCCTGGCGGCAGCATCCGCAGGCTCATTTAAAAAGACACCAATATGGCTGGGAACCCAACAAAACTCAACCGACTTAAATTTACTGTGAACAAGAAACAGCCAATGCTGGATCTCGACAACCACTGGATGAACCGGATTAAAGGACCCGAGAGCCATGAGGGCACTACGAGAGTCAACAACAACTACAAAGGAAGATTAACAACGAGAAAGCAGGAGACGAAGAGCATAGAGAATAGCATAAAGCGCTGTGAAGATGCTAGTCTCCGGAGGTAAGCGATACATATAGGTGCAATCAGGAAAAACAACAGAGTAGCCAACAACGTCTGCAGACTTAGACCCATTAGTGAAGACGGAAACGGAGCGGGAGTGAGAAGAAAAGTGCTCAAGGAAAATGCGTTTTAGAACCGTAGGAGGGGAAAAAGCTTTAGTGATGCAGGTCAAGGATGTACAAAATTGTGGAAGGGGGACTCTCCACGGGGGGCAAAGAAGGAACAACACAAGGAGAAGTATTAGAAATACAAACGGAAAGAGAATCCTGTAAGCGAGATAACCGGACAGAAAGAGGGAAGTGGTGAGGAAGAACAGGAACTGCAGGAGGGGTAAAAGTTAAAGCACGACAGAGGTGAGAGGAAGGATGTTGCAAGGACTGCGCAAGATAGCGAAGACAGTAGCGATCACGTCCTGGTCTGGCGGTCCTGGAGAGACAGGAAGCCAGTGTCAACATACAAGCTGAGGAAGGGAGTCGAACGAAAGGCACCAGAACTGAGGCGCAACCCAGTATGGTGCAAAGCATCAAGACGGCAAAGAGTAGAAGGAGAAGCAGACGAGTAAGCAGGGCAACCATAATCGAGCTTGGACAGGACGAGAGAGGAATGTAAAGCGAGGAGTGCGCGCCTATCCGCTCCCCAAGAAGTATGGGACAATACCCGAAGGAGGGTAAGGGCCTTAGAGCACTCAACACGGAGGTAATCTTCCAACTAATAATGAAGACACTGTCAATTGTTATGCTGATGATATATGTTTACAGGCTGCCTCCGAGCCTAGAATGCAAGTTCTGCTCGACGCTTTTGCTACTAGAGCTGAGGAATGTGGCCTCCTCATCTCTGTACAGAAAACTCGTGCCCTCATTCCACGTGGTATCCCAACCGGCCATTTTTCATATAGATGGCGAGCACTCGAAAACTGCGAGTCTTACAGATACCTTGTGTCCCCCATTAACGACCCTGGGTACCTTTCTTCTCTCAAGAGGAGGACTCTGGAGAGATTAAAGCCTTGCGGGTCCTTGTTGGTGTCAATCATAGAATTAACGTGAGACTTGCTAGAATGTTTTTATGTATCATTTATACGCTCTGTGATTGACTACAATGCTCTACATCTCACACTGTATACTGACAAAGAGCTGAAATCTCTTGAAACCTTGCAAAATGAAGCTATGGTTCTCATCCTTGGGGCTCCTAAGTCCACGAGAATAGTTAATATGAGAGCAGAGTTAAATTACCTACCATAAGTGAGAGAATTTTGTCTATTAGCACAGTTTTCGGCGTGAAGGTATTGAGTAGATCTAGGCAACACATGAAGTTTCAAGCTAAACTTTTAATATGCTGCACTCACCTGAGGTCTATAGAACGAAATCTGATTATGTATATTGGTTCTACAAGGTAGCCAACTCCATCAAAATATTAATATGTACCCAAATCAACTAATGATTAATCAACCAATTACTCCATGGGATAACTGGGATTTATCAGTTGATTTTGTAAATGCGCCCAAGAAAGATAGTGTGCACTCTACATTATTAAAACAGTTAACACTAAAAGGCATCACTGAAAGTACTCAGAGTATGGGTAACGATGTATCAGTGCTATAACCGACGGCTCTGTAGAAGAGGTGGACGATGTACCGGATGTGCATGTAATATATTTGAACAATCTTCTCTCGTACATACAGCAATGAAGCGCGTCAATGACTGGGCAAGTACAACTCAAACCGAACTTGCAGGCATATACCTTGCCACTGAATTTTAAAAGACAAAGGCAGTGGACTTATATACTGTGACTCGCAGAGTGCACTCCTGGCATTGAACGCACATAGTAGTGACACCCAGAAATAGTCAGTGATATTCGAATGAATATTTTAGCTGCTAAAGAAAACAGATTTGAAATAAAATTCCTATGGATACCATCACATGTTGGCATCTCAAGGCATGACCTGTTGATATGCTTGCAAAGACAGCCTGTAGAAAACCAGTGGTAGAAATTGATATGGGTATTTCATTAGCAGTGACAAAGAAATACTTAAACAATATATAATGAAGATCTCATCGACCTAACAAATTCACAAAGACCTGAAAGTTGTAGCATTAAATATTATGATAGCTTGGCTTGCATTTTAAAATGGGCAGTTTCTTTCACCCTATGCCCCTGCTACCTAGCAGTAAAATAGGTACCTGGGTGTAGTCAGCTGTCACGGCTGCTTCCTGGGGGTGGAGGCCTGGTCGAGGACCGGGCCGCGGGGACACTAAAGCCCCGAATCATCTCAAGATAGATATCGTGAGGAGACATTCACATATGTGACTAATAGAACAAGAACCCGGCAATGTGATGTTATAGTGGCCAGAATACGCCTGGGATATAGACGTATCGGCAGCTTTCTCAAAACCCAAATGTCGAGTACAAATGTGTCAACTTTGTGAAAGAGAAAACATGCACTCTCTGAACATTATATTGTAGAATATCCCATACTGGCTGACTTTCGCCTCCTGGGCTAAGGTATGCTGAACTCTGTAATTACTATATGAGTACTGGAACACTTGATGATATATTGGACTTGTATCCAAAGTGACCATGTAATAGATTAATTATACAATGTATATGATGTAACTATATAACCTGAGCTTGTAAAAGCACCTTAATCACCTTCAGTGATTAAGTGCTTAATTGCACACTAGTTCTTTATCAGCTATCTCACCCTGTCAGAGTGAATGAGACAAATGTCTGTGAATGCATGTGTATATATGTATATGTGTGTGTGTATGTATATGTATGGGTATAAAGTATATATGGAAGCTGATCAGAATTACATTCCACCTTTGTAAATGTACATTAATGACACCATGTAAAAGACACATCGAACACTTTATGTAAGGCAAGCGTAAATCTGTGTATCTATGTATTTACGTGTATAGGTTAGCTTAGCATTTTAAAAGCACCGACTCGCCTTCAGTGGTTGATTGTTCAATAAACCCTTGAAATATATGTTTAACACATCTCTAACCCTGTCCATGGAGGACAGAAGAAAATGTATATATGCTGGTTAGCATTGTAAATGTGTGGCCACGTCTGTGGTAGAAAAAAAAAAACACGGAGGTAAGATATATAGGGAGACCAAGACAAACGAGTGTTAAAGAATAACCCCAAAAGCTTCGCGAAATCTTTGTACTCAAGGGGATGACCATAAAATGACAAAGAGGGATGAAGAACGATCCGCTTCCGAGTAAAAGTCATGGCACAAGTCTTAGTAGTAGAGACCTTGAAGCCATGATTGGTGGCCCAAGACGACACGGCATCAATCGCAAGTTGAAGCCGGCGTTGAAGGAGAGGCGAATCATCACCCTGACAGCAAAGGGGAAGATCATCGACATAGAGAGCGGAGAAGACGCCTGAAGGAAGAGGAAAGAAGACCATTGAGGGCAACCAGAAAAAAAAAAAAGAGTAGTGCTCAGAACACTACCCCTGGGGTACACCTTCGTATTGCTGAAAAGAGGCAGAGAGAGCGGTACCAAGCCTCACCCAAAAGGAACGACAAGAGAGGAAGCTTTGGAGAAAGAGAGGGAGATTCCCATGAATGCCAAAAGAATGATGTTGGGACAGAATATGATATCGCCAAGTAGTGTTGTAAGCCGTTTCCAGGTCAAAAAGGATGGCAACAACGGAGGTCTTCGCAGCAAAAGCAGTACAAATATAAACCTCCAAGTTCACCAGGACATCTGTTGTGCTGCGACACTTGCTGAAACCAAATTGAGAAGGGAAGAGGAGGTGATGGTGTTCCAAGAACCACATCAGACGAACGTTAACTATACATTCAAAGAGTTTGCAGACACAACTTGTGAGGACAATAGGGCGAAAGTCCTTAGGGGATGTTCCCAGAGACCCTGGTTTGCGAACAGGGAGGATAAAAGCATCGAGCCAGTCCTCAGAGACTGACGACGACTCCCAGATCAGATTATACAGACGCGGTAAATACCGAGACATTCACAAAGTGAGATGGCGAAGCATCTCATAATGAATGCCATCAGAGCCCGCCGCCGTAGAACCGCAGAGGGCCAGGGCAGACTGAAGTACAGCGAGAGAGAAGGGATCGTTATAGGGAAGGCAAAGATGAGTACAGAAATCCAAAGGACAAGATTCAAGGACAGGTTTACGAAGAAGGAAAGTTTGGGGAAGATGAAAACCAGAGCTAACAGAAGAAAAGTGGGAACCCTGTTTAGTAGCGACCTGCAACGGGTCCGCCACAAGAGTACCACGGAGGTGAAGGATCGGTGAGACATCGAGAACGAACTTACCCGCTATCTTGCGAATATGCTTCCAGATCTGTGGCAGAGGAGTTTCGGACGTAAAGGTGGAGACATAAGATGCCCAACAATTATGTTTAGCCATATGGATGGCCCTATGGGCCATTGCACTAGTCTTCCGAAATAAAAGAAAAGAATCGGCCGTCTGCTGGCGGCGGTGTGTCTTCCAGGCTGCACGCTTACAGCGGACAGCCCGAGCACAGTCTCTATTCCAAGGGTTCAGTTCTTGCACCGGTAATGTTCATTGTCTACATAAACGATCTACCAGATGGAATACAGAATTATATGAACATGTTTGCTGATGATGCTAAGATAATAGGGAAGATAAGAAATTTAGATGATTGTCATGCCCTTCAAGAAGACCTGGACAAAATAAGTACATGGAGCACCACTTGGCAAATGTAACTTAATGTGAATAAATGCCATGTTAGGTAATGTGGAATTGGAGAACATAGACTCCATACAACCTATAAATTATGTGAGAAATCTTTAAAGAATTCTGACAAAGAAAGGGATCTAGGGGTGGTTCTAGATAGAAAACTATCACCTGAGGACCACATTAAGAACAATGTGCAAAGAGCCTATGCTACACTTTCTAACTTCAGAATTCCTTTTAAATACATGGATGGCGAAATACTAAAGAAATTGCTGACGACTTTTGTTAGATCAAAGCTGGAATATGCAGTGGTTGTATGGTGCCCATATCTTAAGAAACACATCAACTGGAAAAGGTGCAAAGACATGCCACTAAGTGGCTCCCAAAACTGAAGGACAAGAGCTACGCGGAGAGATTAGAGGCATTAAATATGCCAAAACTAGAAGATAGAAGAAAAAGAGGCGATATGATCACTACAGTATGTACAAAATAGTAACAGGAATCGATAAAATTGATAAGTAAGAATTCCTGAGACCCGGAACTTCAAGAACAAGAGGTCATAGATTTAAACTAACGAGAAAAAGCTGAGAAATAATTGAAAATTTACTTTTGTAAACAGAGTGGTAGACGGTTGAAACAAGTTAGGCGAGAAGGTAGTGGAGGCCAAAACTGTCAGTAGTTTCAAAGCGTTATATGACAAAAAGTGCTGGGTAGACGGGACACCACGAGCATAGCTCTCATCCTGTAACTACACTTAGATAATTACCAGGGAACGCACTTCCGTGGGTCCTGAGAGGAAGAGCGAGGAATAGAGCGGAGGGCAGCATTGAAGACGGTGTCATGAAAAAGGAGGAGAGAGCGAGGGTGAGGCAGAAGGGAGAGGTTAGAGAGAGCAGCACTGAGGGTAAATAGGTTCCAGTCTGCCTTAGCAAAATGCCACCTAGGGAAGGAGAGGGGAGGGCGAAAAGAAAAAAAGGTAAAAAGGATGGGGAAATGGTCACTGCCATGGAGGTCATCAAGAACCTGCCACGTGAAATCTAAGTAAAGAGAGGACGAGCAAAGAGAATGATCAAGACAGGAAAGGGTGCGAGTGCGAGAGTCCAAATGCGTGGGCTCACCAGAATTCAGAAGAGACAGAAAAGAAGAGAGGATGAACGGCTCAAGAAGGCGACCCCAGGTGTTCGTCAGAACATCACCCCAAAGGGAATGACGACAAGTGAAATCACCTAGCAGGAGCACAGGCTCCGGCAAGGAGTCCAGTACGTGTTTCAGATTGGAAAGGGAAAGCAGGACACTCGGGGGGAGATCAATGGAACAAATGGTGTACTATTTCCTCACAAAGATACTAGCAGCAGAACAACGTAGAGGCGAAGGAAAAAGTAAGGGGACAAAGGGGACATCCGAGCGAATCAAGAGAGCAGAAGAGTTAGGAGCCCCAGCAACAGCAGGGGGGGGGAGAGAAAGGAATAGCCACAAAAGCGACCAGGACGAGCACCAAGCATCGGCTCCTGGAGACAGTCACAAAGGGGCGAAAACCGCGAAATCAGAAGCTGGAGTTCGAGGAAATTGGCATAATAACCATGAATGTTCCATTGAAGAATAGACATAGATGAGAAGAGGAAGGACAGCAACAGAGAACAATGAAGAAACAAAGGTGAAAAGGGAACACAGCACGTTAAAGAAGCACAGGGTCATGGTCAGGGTCAGCGAAGTCAGGGTAGGCGGCATGGGTAAACTGAGTAAAGAAGGCGGGAAGGTAGCTAGAGGACCGACCAGAGGCGGACGAGTAGGGTCCGGAGGAGGAAGAGGGGGGGATAACCGAGGGTCAAGGACAGCAGCAGGGGGGCAGAAACCAGGGGACTCACCTCAGCAAGGGCACCAACCGAGAGGGAAGCGGGGGCTAAAGAGACCTCCATAACAGGAACAGGGGGTGTAACCACCGAAACGGGAGGGGACGGAGCGAGAGAGTCAGAAGTAGGGGGGGCGAGGAAGAAAGCAAAGCCTTTTACCCACTGGGGAGGAGGAAGGAGAGGAGCCAGGCTTACGCTTCTGACACAAAGAGACAGGTGTCCCAGCAACTACGTACTGGGCAATGGATTCCAGCGTCTCAACAGGAGAAGCTGAACGAGAGCACACACGATGGCCGTTGGGAGAACGATGGACATCAGCCTGTACCGACAGGTGGTGTGGAGAGCCAATAGACGGAGGAGGGTGGGAAGGAGGATCGGAGGGAGACGAGGAAAAAGACACAGGAGACATGACAGACCGGGCAGAAAGAAGGGGAACCCTTCGGGACATAACTCAAACGAACAGAGGAGGGGGTGGTGGGCGTATCAGGGTCCAAGGCCCGGAAATGGTTTTGAGTCTGAGGAAGGTGGGAAGGACGTGGAGAGGAAGAGCGCAACACGTGAGCATAAGAGATGTTATCACAAGGAGGGAGCCGGCGAACCTGGCGCCTCGCCTCAGGAAAAGATAAACGCTCCCAGTGCTTCAAGTTGAGGACGGCTGCCTCAAGCTTGTAATGTATACACGCACGGGAGAAGGTAGGGCAGGCCTCACCGCAGTTGAGGCAGCGAACCTGGGGAGAAGTGCACTCCGACTTAAGAGCGACCTTCGCCCCCACACAAAGGCCAGAGAGAGACAGTCCCAGAGCAGCAGAGGGCACCATGCCCAAACCTCCAGCACTTATTACAGAGCCTAGGAGAAGGAATGTACTCCTGGACAGAGCAGCTGGCACCAGCAAGAATGACAGAGGGTGGAAGGGTCCGACCATCAAAGGTGATCTTCACAACCCGAAAGGGCTGACGGCGACGACCATGAGGGGGACGAGTAAACGTGTCTACCTGGAGGACAGAATGGCCTTGGGCTTCGAGAATATGCCGAATATCATTGTGGCAGTCCTGAAGATTCCGAACACCAGTTGCAACATGGGGCAGGAGGAAAATAGTGCCAACACTGGCATTCAACGGAGTGCTCTTGGGGACCCAAACAGGGGTCTCGCCAAAGCAGGTCAAGGCAGCCAAGTGGGATGCTGCATCCTGAGGAGCAGCAGCAACGACACGTGTACCGAGACGAGTGGGGTTGAAAGTAACAGAGGCATCTACGGAATCAACAAGATGCCGATGGAGGGAGAAATCATCAGGAGGCGCAGAATCAAGAGGGAGATCAAAGTATTTGGCCCACGAAGCGGACCAAACAAGGCCTGATACGCATCAGTATGGGAAGGAATCGAGCAAGTGCGGCCATGTCGAGGACGGCGTTGAAAACCCCCCAGAGAGAGGGGGTTAAAAGGCGCAGTAGTCACTACTAGAGACTGAGTCGTGCCAGGGGATGAGGTGGTCACCACTGGGGGCTTGGGGCTCGACCCAACCACAGAGGAGGGAGGGGAACCAAGGGAGTAGTCAGAGAGGTCAAAGGAGGAGCAAGGTCGGGGCTCAACGCAGCGAGGACTACAGAGCCCGGTCTTCCAACATGATCCGACTCGGGGGCTTGGTCGCCCACCCACGAGCCTGAGAAGGTAAAAGTGGAACAGAATGCAACATAGGTACGAAAAGGAAAAACAGTAATTCACGAATGTGCCCTCATACCCACCATGGAGCCACAATTAGAGTCAGGACACCCAACAAGAAGCTATCGCCAATCATGCCGGGGGGCCCCTAGGGGTGCGTTTTGAGTATACGCCCCCAAAAAATGCCACCTTAAGAACCGTCAGTCCGTCTAGATCGGGTTAGTGACGAAAGGAGGATTGACAATAAAAGGTTCCCCTCGCTCGCGAAGTTGGGCACTATAGTACTACGGGTGCAAGAGTATGCCTCCTCAAGCATCCGGGCGTCAACTAGAAGAAGTCCAAAACAATGACCAAAACAAGCAAAAGGTCATCAGGAAACAACAAGCAGATAGGAGAAGAGGGAGAAAAACGAAACAGAAGGAAAAAGAAAAGTCGTTTAGCACAATTAGAGAGGACAGCAGCAGGAGCACAAGGC
>WNGS01009789.1:0-12582 GCA_020271785.1 Procambarus virginalis | reverse complement strand
GTGTGTGTGTGTGTGTGTGTGTGTGTGTGTGTGTGTGTGTGTGTGTGTGTGTGTGTGTGTGTGGTGTGTGTGTGTTGTCTGGTTGGTCTTTGTCACTATCCTTGTTTACTTGCTCCGTCTCGGTGTAATTGACACGATTAACAACCCAGCGGGTTTTCTTCCTATTGGGGAGTGTTGTACATGCTGCTATGGCGGTGTGTCCACTCACAGGATGAGTGACGCTGCCCAATACTGTCACTATGGCGGTGTGTCCACTCACAGGATGAGTGGCGCTGCCCAATACTGTCACTATGGCGGTGTGTCCACTCACAGGATGAGTGGCGCTGCCCAATACTGTCACTATGGCGGTGTGTTCACTCATAGGATGAGTGGCGCTGCCCAATACTGTCACTATGGCGGTGTGTCCACTCACAGGATGAGTGGCGCTGCCCAATACTGTCACTATGGCGGTGTGTCCACTCATAGGATGAGTGGCGCTGCCCAATACTGTCACTATGGCGGTGTGTTCACTCATAGGATGAGTGGCGCTGCCCAATACTGTCACTATGGCGGTGTGTCCACTCACAGGATGAGTGGCGCTGCCCAATACTGTCACTATGGCGGTGTGTCCACTCACAGGATGAGTGGCGCTGCCCAATACTGTCACTATGGCGGTGTGTCCACTCACAGGATGAGTGGCGCTGCCCAATACTGTCACTATGGCGGTGTGTCCACTCACAGGATGAGTGACGCTGCCCAATACTGTCACTATGGCGGTGTGTCCACTCATAGGATGAGTGGCGCTGCCCAATACTGTCACTATGGCGGTGTGTTCACTCATAGGATGAGTGGCGCTGCCCAATACTGTCACTATGGCGGTGTGTCCACTCACAGGATGAGTGACGCTGCCCAATACTGTCACTATGGCGGTGTGTCCACTCACAGGATGAGTGGCGCTGCCCAATACTGTCACTATGGCGGTGTGTCCACTCACAGGATGAGTGGCGCTGCCCAATACTGTCACTATGGCGGTGTGTCCACTCACAGGATGAGTGGCGCTGCCCAATACTGTCACTATGGCGGTGTGTCCACTCACAGGATGAGTGGCCCTGCCCAATACTGTCACTATGGTGGTGTGTCCACTCACAGGATGAGTGGCCCTGCCCAATACTGTCAATATGGCGGTGTGTCCACTCACAGGATGAGTGGCGCTGCCCAATACTGTCACTATGGTGGTGTGTCCACTCACAGGATGAGTGACGCTGCCCAATACTGTCACCATGGCGGTGTGTCCACTCACAGGCTGAGTGACGCTGCCCAATAAACTCGACCCTCGGGGCAAAATTAACGCATAAACTAAACAAAAATGGCCATGCCAAGCACGAAGCAGGAATAAAGGAAGAATCTTGAGCGTAATAAAACATAACCCAATTAACGAAACGAGTCTATCCACATTACCGCGTCCCGTTAAATGTTAACAAAAGAGAGATAATTGAAGGGTTGGAGACACAGATTTTATGGTGGATGAAGAATGCCGGTAATTAAAACAGATAAAAGGACAGTCCCAAAACAATAGGAATCAATTATCCCTTAATGAAGCCATGTTGTTAATTGGTTGCATGTACGTAGCGCTGTTTATTACTCAATACCGAGGGCTGTAATTACTGTCGTAGGTTGAATTGGGCGGTTCGTTCTGACCAGCCATGTATGGGTCTAGACACGTACCATTTAATTACAGGGATGCTTAGGGGTGTGTTGAAGTACAGATGGTATAAGGAGGAAGGCTCTTATGAGCCAAGCCTTCTTTATAAATGTTTTAAGAGCATGATTTAATGTCTTCTGAGTATGTATTTCAGAGTGGTTATGCCCAGCATCACTCCTGAGGCGTCCTGGGTGATACAATATAGCGATCGTACGACCCCTCACAGAGGTCGTACGACCCCTCACAGAGATTTAAGACCCCCCTCACAGAAACCGTACGACCCCCTCACAGAGATCTAAGACCCCTCACAGAGGTCGTACGACCCCTCACAGAGGTCGTACGACCCCTCACAGAGATCTAAGACCCCTCACAGAGGCCGTACGACCCCTCACAGATATCTAAGACCCCCTCACAGAAACCGTACGACCCCCTCACAGAGATCTAAGACCCCTCACAGAGGTCGTACGACCCTTCACAGAAGTCGTACGACCCCTCACAGAGATCTAAGACCCCTCACAGAGGCCGTACGACCCCTCACAGAGATCTAAGACCCCCTCACAGAAACCGTACGACCCCCTCACAGAGATCTAAGACCCCTCACAGAGGTCGTACGACCCTTCACAGAAGTCGTACGACCCCTCACAGAGGTCGTACGACCCTTCACAGAAGTCGTACGATCCCCTCACAGAGATCTAAGACCCCTCGCAGAGGCCGTACGACCCCTCACAGAGATCTAAGACCCCCCCTCACAGAAACCGTACGACCCCCTCACAGAGATCTAAGACCCCTCACAGAGGTCGTACGACCCATGACTACCCATCATCTCGCATCAAGAGGAGGCTCAGCGATAAGCAGCCCCAGCTTGCGTGTGGTCCCGGCCTCTACGTACCCATTACGTAGTTTAATGATGCAAGAGGCCAGCTCCCAGATAAAAGCCCCTCCCCCCCCCCCCCGTGTCCTACATTATTTAATATGGTCTTAGAGCGGTAATAAGTGCTTGTCTACACATAATGACCCGTCCTGTGTTTGGCTCGGATGCGGTGGTCACAAGCTGAGTGGTCACAATACAAAATGAGTTGGCTGATGAGTACGTGATGAGTTTGTTGATGAATAAATGCAAAAAGACTGTGAACAGTAGCTTGGGTAGCTTTGGGTAGCTTTGGGTAGCTTTGAGTAGCTTTGGGTAGCTTTGGGTAGCTTTGAGTCGCTTTGGGTAGCTTTGGGTACCTTTGAGTAGCTTTGAGTAAATAGAGGGAGCCCCTGGCCAGCCATGAAGCACAGGTGTACACAGGTGTACACAGGTGTACACAGGACTGGTGCATATAGAATCAGACTGGAGGAAGGATGAGATCACAGGTGTTACGCAACTACACAGTACAAGAAGGCTGAAGCAAGAAGCAAGGAAAGAGTGTATGAAAAATTAATTCTTCTGAGAACTCAAGAGAAGCACAGCAAGAAACCAGAATGTTGTCAAGAGAGAAGAATGTGAGAGCAACATTGCCTTAAAAGTTAAGAACCAACTCAAGACTGCTACACAGACTTACGGGACGGGAAGCCAAGTGACAGAGGGAATTCAGATTGAAATTAATCATTTAGTTTTATAGTAATCACAAATGTCTTCTCGTCTTCGCGTTTATAGTAAAAAACGAAGCAGCTTCCCGTAGAATGAGGTCTGGCTCCTCTAGAGGGTAAGGAAGGAGGTCTGGCTCCTCTAGAGGGTAAGGAAGGAGGTCTGGCTCCTCCAGAGGGTGAGGAAGGAGGTCTGGCTCCTTCAGAGGGTGAGGAAGGAGGTCTGGCTCCTCTAGAGGGTAAGGAAGGAGGTCTGGCTCCTCTAGAGGGTAAGGAAGGAGGTCTGGCTCATCCAGAGGGTGAGGAAGGAGGTCTGGCTCCTCTAGAGGGTAAGGAAGGAGGTCTGGCTCCTCTAGAGGGTAAGGAAGGAGGTCTGGCTCCTCTAGAGGGTAAGGAAGGAGGTCTGGCTCCTCTAGAGGGTAAGGAAGGAGGTCTGGCTCCTCTAGAGGGTAAGGAAGGAGGTCTGGCTCCTCTAGAGGGTAAGGAAGGAGGTCTGGCTCCTCTACAGGGTAAGGAAGGAGGTCTGGCTCCTCTAGAGGGTAAGGAAGGAGGTCTGGCTCCTCCAGAGGGTAAGGAAGGAGGTCTGGCTCCTCCAGAGGGTAAGGAAGGAGGTCTGGCTCCTCCAGAGGGTAAGGAAGGAGGTCTGGCTCCTCTAGAGGGTAAGGAAGGAGGTCTGGCTCCTCTAGAGGGTAAGGAAGGAGGTCTGGCTCCTCTAGAGGCTGAGGAAGGAGGTCTGGCTCCTCTAGAGGGTAAGGAAGGAGGTCTGACTCCTCCAGAGGCCGAGCTGAGGTGATGGAGGTCACAGAAGAGGAGGTGGAGGACCAGCTCCAGCAACGTTTAACAAGACTGTTGTGGACCCTGGCAGGAGCTCAGCATGTATAATATGTGAAACATTAGTTCTTAACAACGCCTCCTGCTGCTGGCGGGAGTGTAGGTGTGTCATACTAATATATATGAATTTAAACAAGACAGGAACCACTTAATGCGTTACTATATGCGTGAATCACCAACACTTGTTGCGCACCCACACCTAACACACCTGAACACCACAACTGGCCACCTACCTACTCACCGCCTCCACACCTGCATATATAATTCAAGAATGATATCGCAACTTTATGTTTTGTTCCGAATAGCTGAATCTAAAATCAACACATGTCAGTGTACCTTAGCGCAGGTTTCCCCTCGCCTCTCCTGTCGTCGTTGATTGATGATTGATAAAGATTAAGCCACCCAAGAGGTGGCACGGGCATGAGTAGCCCGTAAGTGGTGGCCCTTTTGAGCCATTACCAGTATCAAGAGATGATACTGGAGATCTGTGGAGGTGCAACTGCACCCTGCGTGACGGGAGATGTCTCCCGGACCAAATGGTGACCAAATGGTGCTGTCGTCGTTACATATACTTACATATATCTACATATACTTATGTAGCAGTTTACCGCCCAGGGACGGACGGGTGAGGTGCCCCCAGGGGGCGCACCACCTTTGCATCACCCTGTGGTTCCTGCCCTCCTGAGGCGAGGGATTAGTGTTGAGGATATCAGGCCACATCTGGTCTGGCTCTAACGTCAGCTCCCTCTGCCACGCTTGTGCCAGATCCCTGCCACACACTAGTGCCAGATCCCTGCCACACACTAGTGCCAGATCCCTGCCACACTTGTGCCAGATCCCTGCCACACACTAGTGCCAGATCCCTGCCACACACTAGTGCCAGATCCCTGCCACACACTAGTGCCAGATCCCTGCCACACACTAGTGCCTGATCCCTGCTACACACTAGTGCCAGATCCCTGCCACGCTTGTGCCAGATCCCTGCCACACTAGTGTCAGATCCCTGCCACACACTAGTGTCAGATCCCTGCTACACACTAGTGCCAGATCCCTGCCACACACTAGTGCCAGATCCCTGCCACACACTAGTGCCAGATCCCTGCCACACACTAGTGCCAGATCCCTGCCACACTAGTGCCAGATCCCTGCCACACTAGTGCCAGATCCCTGCCACACTAGTGCCAGATCCCTGCCACACTAGTGCCAGATCCCTGCCACACTAGTGCCAGATCCCTGCCACACACTAGTGCCAGATCCCTGCCACACACTAGTGTCAGATCCCTGCCACACACTAGTGTCAGATCCCTACCACACACTAGTGTCAGATCCCTGCCACACACTAGTGCCAGATCCCTACCACACACTAGTGTCAGATCCCTGCCACACACTAGTGCCAGATCCCTGCCACACTAGTGCCAGATCCCTGCCACACACTAGTGCCAGATCCCTACCACACACTAGTGTCAGATCCCTGCCACACACTAGTGTCAGATCCCTGCCACACACTAGTGTCAGATCCCTGCCACACACTAGTGCCAGATCCCTGCCACACTAGTGCCAGATCCCTGCCACACACTAGTGCCAGATCCCTACCACACACTAGTGTCAGATCCCTGCCACACACTAGTGTCAGATCCCTGCCACACACTAGTGCCAGATCCCTACCACACACTAGTGTCAGATCCCTGCCACACACTAGTGCCAGATCCCTGCCACACTAGTGCCAGATCCCTGCCACACACTAGTGCCAGATCCCTACCACACACTAGTGTCAGATCCCTGCCACACACTAGTGTCAGATCCCTGCCACACACTAGTGTCAGATCCCTGCCACACACTAGTGCCAGATCCCTGCCACACACTAGTGTCAGATCCCTGCCACACACTAGTGTCAGATCCCTGCCACACACTAGTGTCAGATCCCTACCACACACTAGTGTCAGATCCCTGCCACACACTAGTGCCAGATCCCTGCCACACTAGTGCCAGATCCCTGCCACACACTAGTGCCAGATCCCTGCCACACATATTTCAGTTTATTCATGGCTAGTTTTCTCTCTCTATATATATATCACTATGTTTATAATGTGTTTATGTCTCTTTAAGAGAAGTAATGAAAGTATCTTTCGATACTGCATTTGAAGAAGGCTTTTGAGTCTTGAATAATAATCAAAATATTCAAAAGAAGATAAGATAAGATCAGCTGTGTGTGTGTGTGTGTGTGTGTGTGTGTGTGTGGTGTGTGTGTGTGTGTGTGTGTGTGTGTGTGTGTGTGTGACTCTTGAAACAACCCAACTACCTGCTCCTCGTCTAAATAACTACCGTCCACTAATCCATCTTTCCAAACCAGCATTTACTCAATTCGTTTCTAAATCTAAACTCACCCAATTTGTATTTATTGTATCGTGATTTATTTTCGTGCTGATTTATCAGCCTATTTTTGTCCTCCTTGGTATACCTGTTCACTCATTTCTATACTCATACTCCCTATTATTCTTCGGCTTCAAAGATGAACAATAGCCTGTCCCTCATAGACAGGGCTAGAGGTATAAATTCAATACAGTATATATATCTACATATATGGATGGCAGTTATCCATAATGGAATGGATAGTATATATATCCATTCCAAGAGTATATATATCAGTGTGAATACTAGTATATATCTGAAACATGTAGTGGGTTAATGAACACTCACCACAGAAGATGATTGTAGTTCGTTTACAATCTCCAGAAAGGCATGAAATAGCTCAAGTAATTCTCACTCCATTTAACACGTGATAATACTTGTCACAATCGACTTAACTTCATTTTTGCCTCTTTGTAACCTCTAAGTAGGCCTGCTAAATCTTCCAAGGCCTACTGTCCAAACGGAATAAGCATCAGACACATGAAGTTGAGAAAATATCCCTAACCGGAACCAAGTCAGCAGTGTAGGCCTATCTCATTTGCATACCTGCATCTGATCTAAACCGTAGGTAACAAAGGAGATTATGAGGACCTGTTATATAGGCCTTTGGCCCTGCGGTCAACCCTACTTTTAGGCCTCACTAAATTAACTTATTCTTCCAAGCCACCATTTTGATATAGACTACATATAAATACTGCACCATAACTCACTGATCTAGCCCTTTCAGTCACATATATTATGCAGAACGAGGTAGTCACCAATAACCTGGCTGCGAAAAATGCTGACCAGACCAACAACCTAGAAAGTGAAGGGACGACGACGTTTCGGTCCGTCCTGGGACCATTCTCACAATCGACTTGATAATGGTTCCAGGACGGACTGAAACGTCCTGTCGTCTCTTACAATTCTAGGTGTGGTTTGGTCAATATATATATATATCATATATATATATTATATATATATATATATATATATGTCATATATCTATATATACTATAATATATCATTATATATATTATAATATGATATTGTACTCGGAGAGAAGGGATCACCAACTTCTCATTTACATATTGGGTCTCATGCCGTCAAGATATTGGCGGAGATGATAGGACAAGGCAAGGCGTCTAGTGGTTATCTTGCGGTTATCTGTGAGATGATTTAGTGGGTTTTGTTCAATAAAATCCTGAACTATATGTTTAACACATCTCTACCCTGTCCATGGAGAACAGAAGAAAATGTTATATTCTGGTTAGCATTGTAAATGTCTGGCCACGTCTGTGGTAGAAAATAATAATAATAATAATAATAAAAAGTGCTTTTAGCCAAATCGTCTTGACCCAGGGAGGAGGCCGGCGCTCTGACGGGCTCCGGCCAGCCTCGGCAACAAACTGACCAGCACATCCGGCCCACGAATGAGGGCGAGATGTAGAAGGGGTGAGAAGGCATAATGAAACAAGAAGAGGGATGGGGCGAGGATAGATAGTCTGGAGAGAATGAATGGTCAGGAGCAGTGGTGTATAAAAAAGAATATATATATATATAATATATATATATATATATATATATATATATATATATATATATATATTAATATAGATATATATATATAAAAATTTTTATAAAATATTAAAAAAAAATAATAGGATACCTTGAGGATACCTGAGGCGCTTCCGGGGCTTATCGTCCCCGCGGCCCGGTCATCGACCAGGCCTCCTGGTTGCTGGACTGATCAAACCAGGCTGTAGGACGCGGCTGTCTCGCCAGCCTGACGTGATGATGTCACAGCCTGGTTGATCAGTATCAAGCCTGGTTGATCAGTTGTATATCCTTTGATTTCCTTTGATTTCATCCAAGGTGTGTGCATGTATGTCCAAATATGTATGCTATCTACATTCGAGGAGCAGCATAGCTGGATGGAAGATGAATCCTGACGAATCAAAACGCACCGGCCGTTTATAATCAAGAAACCCAGGGCCGCTGACATTTAAGTATTCCCGGTTGCTGACTTATATTGAATTTTGTACTAGCTCATCAAGATTGTAACTTGCCTAACTAAATGAATTGTGGGGTTCAGTCTCTGAGCCCATTATGTGCCTCCTGAAGCCTTTCCACTACCGCCCACAGATGGGTATGGGGTGCATAATAAATGAACTGAACTAGGGGTGGTAGGAGCAGGAAAAGATTTAAAGGTATTCAGTGAGAGATCCACAAGGTTTCTGTGAACACTCTTTATTTATCTTCTTCGAGGATGTGGGGTCCCTTTAATTAAACCAGTGGTTTACCCCTAAATGATAATATAATATAATATATATATAATATATATATATAAGTATATATATATATATATATATATATTTATATATATTACCCCTTCTAGGTTTTAAAATATATATATAATATATAAATATATAGATATATATATATATATATTATATATATATTAGTATTACATATATATATATATATATATTATATATAATATTATATATATAGACTATATATATATATATGCGTAAGTACTCCAGATAGGAAAGGTTGAAAATAAAATTCCAACCTTAAGAAATGATGGCCAACCACTTGTGGACGGTCGGGGAATTGAACGCCGACCTGCATGAAGCGAGACCCGTCGCTGTACCGTCCAACCCAAGTGGCTGGGCCTGATTGAATGGGAATATGCTATTCCCTAATATTAGGAATGTAATACACACACTATTATTTTGTACATAATTTCTACATACTGTACCTCATATCTAACCAATTATAAAGCTATCTAAATTACATAATCCTTAATAATAATAATATATCTATAAATTGTATTAAGGTTCACTTTAATATTATCTAATTCGCTACTTTTTATAAATGAAGATTCAGTAATATTTCTTTCACTAACTGGTTTACATTTAATTTTGTATTAATTAGTCCGGTCAAATGAGTGATTATAATGTCTTATGTAAACAAGCAATGCAAACAGTAAACCATCTGGTCTTGGTGACTACCCCAGTTCACCAGAAGTGAACCATCTGGTCTTGGTGACTACCCCAGTTCACCAGAAGTGAACCACCTGGTCTTGGTGACTACTCCAGTGCACCAAAAGTGATACCACCTGGTCTTGGCGACTACTCCAGTTCACCAAAAGTAAACCATCTGGTCTTGGCGACCGCAAAGACTCACCACTCGGGTGACTAAACAAACTCACTGAGAAAGGAGGTGTGCCAGAGAAGATAATCTCCCCCAAGCGGCCCCGCCCACACAATACACACACGCACACACCGTTCGGAATCCCCCATAACCCCCACACCCTGTTACTCCCGCCTACCACACAAATACTGGATTACGTTCCAAACCCCACAAGCCCTGGAATTCCTATCCCCAGAGAGGTCAAAATGTCCTCTTTCTCTACGAGGTCAAGGGTCATAGAGGAAGTCTCCTCCCCCAACCACCACCCTTGCTGACCAGGTCGCATAAGTCCCCGCTAGTCTGAGAGGTGCATTTTTATCTCGTTCTCTTTGTTTAGCGAGCTTTTGTGTCTCCGATTATGGCCGACGTCCCAATGTCGACCCTGGAACACGTGTGTGGAGGTCAGGTCAATTAGGGATGACGGTGGGGGTCACATCAACCACACCACCACTACACACACACCACACCACACACACACACAACACACACACACTACACACCACACAACACAGCACACACACACACACACACACACACGCACAGCACGCACACGCACGCACGCACACGCACGCACCACGCTCGAGGGAGGCCAACGCCCATCTCTCAAGAAGTCTTGGTTCCTCCTTCTCTATACACGTGTTAAGAATGTGTGTTTCCTGCGTTCTTAGGAAACTATTTCAAGTAGAAGTTCCTGCGTTTGGACTTACAGCGTCATTTAAGAAAAGAGCAGTTCCTTCCATCTATTACAGAGTTACTTAAAGAAAGCAGCGCTTACCACAGCTTAATTTAAAGATGACAGTTTGTATACGCTCAACTTTACCTTTACAAAAGTCGTTGTAAATAAATGAAACTTTAAACTCTACAGTAGAATTAGTATTTACAAATAACAATAAATCCCGAAATGGTGAACACAAATGTAAAAAAACAAACGGTTCTGGCAATTAGCCACGAGATATATATATATACTAATTACTGTTGTCCTAAACCATGTTGGGGCTAAGTATACACTAAAGGTGTTACTAAGGTGCTAAGTGCACCTTAGTAACACTCCAGAGGTTGACAGAACTAGAGTACACTTCCAGGGTGGTCAGTAAGATATTGTAGGGCCAGCTGCAGTATTAAAAGTTATAGAACAAGTTTTTGTATAATAAGTATTTGTAATGGTCAGCACAGTAACTGAACTAGGTGGACATCTTCAGAGGAAACTAGATTCGTTCCTTCAAGGAGTAGCCGGACCAACCGGGCTGTGGTGGGTATGTGGGCCTGGGGGGCCAGCTCCAGCAACAGACTGGATGGACCACAACTCTCACAAGTCAAGTCTGGCCTCGGGCTGGGCTTGGGGCAGTAGAAGAACTCCCAGAACCTCATCAACCAGGTATCAACCAGGCAATGTGATGGTAGTCATTGCGCGAATTCGCCCTTGGCTATAAGAACATCTGGCAGGTTAGTGAGGCTGGACCATTACCAGACAATACTCAGATTGTAAGCTGTGATAAACCTTTAATGCTCTCACTAGAACACTACATTGATGAATGTGAAATCGTAAATGACTTTAGACCTCCTGGCCCTCTTGTACCACCAACTGTGTTAATATTTTATTGACTCGGGTGTTTTGGACGACATCCTAACAATTTATCCAAAATTTGCTTGCTCCATTTTAAAGAATGAAGAACAATTTTTAGTTATATACTTCTAAGCTGCCATCACTTATAGACCCATCCCTGCCCTTGTGTGGCCAGTGCACAGTAGAAAGTTGTTTTCACATATCCATACATTAAAACATTGATTGTAACCATGATATATATATGCTTCAGCCTACAGTTAGGGACCTATTGTCTTATGTATGACCCTCTGTCCTGCGTGACATGTGACTACTAGCATTATCCTCACTAATAGACTATCAAATCCTCAGATTAGGCAAAATTGTAATGATTTGTCAATAAGATGTTAATAATAATAAATAACCACACAGAGGTTGACCGGCCAAACACCAAAACCCATTCGTTTCACTCTGACTGCATTACGTACACGAACACGAACAATCAGTACACGAATGTGAGCTAAAAGTTGGTTAGTCTTGAGCAAGTCCAACTTGACTTGTCTTAGGCAAGTCCAACCACTTGGGCTAGAACAACGGTACAAGCAACGGTCTCGCTTCCTGCAGGCCGGCGTTCAATCCCCAACCGTCCATAAGTGGTTGGCACCATTCCTTTCCCCCCGTCCCATCCCACGTCCTTATCCTGACCCATTGCTACATAGTCCTAATGGCTGCCGGCTTTCTCCTGATAGCCCCCTCCCCTTGGGCAAGGTGGGGCGCCTCACACAGTCATATCACTTGGGCAAATATTGGCCCAGAGACTTTGCCCTGACGGCCTCAAGCCACAGCCAAGAACAACTTACAAATTCTCGCTAATTATAGAATTTGTGGACAATGTTGGAATTTAGAACATCTGCTGTTTGCTGAAGGTAAAGGTGAGAATTGAAAGGTGAAGCGAAGTTTACCCGAGACCCATGTACACTTGTACCCCCAATGTACATGTTCACTTAGTACCCCTTAATGTTCCATGTTCACTTGTACCCCTTAATGTACATGTTCACTTGTACCCCTTAATGTACAATACACTTCCGTTATTTGTTCTTTCTTAATGTCCAACAACGCGTTTAACATTTTAATAGTAGTTTGTACCTATGGAGGGGAGCCCGTTAAGCAACAAGTAGTAACGCAGGCAGACAGACAGACAGTCAGACGACAGACAGACGACAGACAGACAGACGACAGACAGACAGACAGGACAGACAGACAGACAGACGAAGTTAGAGGGACGACACAATGGTACAGACGTACTAATGTGTGACATTTCAGAAGGTAACGTCCCAGAGAACGATGAGGCTGTTCATCTCAGCGTTGGCGGGTA
>WNGS01009788.1:0-26171 GCA_020271785.1 Procambarus virginalis | reverse complement strand
GACAGGATGAGCAGCAACAGCAGCAGCAACCTCAACAACAACAACAACAACAACAACATCAACAGCGACAAGACAACAACAGTGAGTGGCACACCCTTATCTTTCCTGCAATGGGATTGACAGCACCAGATAAGTACAGATGGATTGTTGAGGCCGCCCGCGCCCACAGAGGGAGGTATCGTATAGAGAGCAGGTGTGTAGGTGGCAATGTTAGTGCACGGGTGCAGGGGCACAGTGCCCTCAGGTACTTTACAGAGACCAGTATCAAGTATCAAGGTAAAGATGTTAAATTGTTGGAAGCAAACTCACAGACTAGACACACTAAAATTATAATAAAAAACTATAGTAATCATCTTGACGTGGAGTTTCTCAGGGACTATGAACAGATTGTTTGGGTCAAGCGCAACACTGGACCAGGGGGACTGCCCAAAAATCAAGCAATTGCCATGTGGGAGGGAGATCTGCCCTCAGTCATTCAAATACCAGGCATGAGGGCGTGCAAAGTGGAGAGGTATATTGGCAGTCCATCCTTGTGTGGCAACTGTCAGCGGTGGGATCACAGAACGTGGCAATGTGCTAGCCGAATTAGGTGTGGGTGTTGCAGCGGCCCTCACGACACCAAGCAGTGTCTGGATAAGCTTAAACAGGGTGGGGGTGGCGGGGTAACACCTAAATGTGTCAACTGCAAGCAACCCCACCATGCTTGGAACAGGTATTGCAGGGCGAGGCCTACATGGCGGGGCTCGAAACCACCGAATCACATCGCAAGTGGACCAGGGAACAGGAGCGGGAATGGCTCCGTCAACAGCACCACAGCAACCCAGGGCCCAGTTCAGGGACCAGCCCAGGGTCCAGTTCAGGGACCGGCCCAGGGTCCGGTTCAAGGACCAGCCCAAGGTCCGGCTCAGGGACCAGCCCAGGGTGCGGCTCAGGGACCAGCCCAGCACCCAGCTCACAGTAGACCATTCCAGCACCCAGCTCACAGTAGACCACAGTAAAAACATTCCATGGGAAACTGTTTTAAGTAATAAAAGTCCTACAGAAGGAATAGAAAAACTGACTTCGGAAGCATATCAAGTCTGTCTGAAACATGTTCCTTTGAGGAAAGCCAGAAAGAGATCCAACGTAGAAAGAGAACGCAGAAGACACTATAAACGCAGGAAAAGAATAACGGAACTGCTTATGCAGACACGAATTTCCCGTCAAAGAAGGAATAATTTAAATAGGGAGATTGAAGAAATCGAGCGGAAATTGAAACACTCATATGAAACTGAAGAAAGGCAGTTAGAACAGAAAGCAATTCAGGAAATAAAGAAAAATCCAAAATACTTCTTCACATATGCGAAATCAAAAGCAAAAACCACTGCCAGTATTGGACCTATTCGTACAAGTGAAGGTTCATACACGGAGGATGACAAAGAAATTAGTGAAATCCTAAAAAAGCAGTATGAGGACATGTTTAGCACTCCAATAAACAACGTGAAAGTAGAAGATCCAGACAATTTCTTTATGCGGGATATCCAAACCCCTGTAAATATAACTGATATCAACACGAGCGCACTAAATTTTGAAAGAGAAATTGAAAACATGCCCATGCACTCGGCCCCAGGTCCAGACTCATGGAATTCAATATTTATAAAGAAATGCAAAGTGCCGGTAGCACAGGCACTTAGTATAGTGTGGAGGAAGAGCCTGGACACGGGGGTGATACCAGATGCACTCAAAGTAGCAGACATAGCCCCTCTACACAAGGGAGGGAGCAAAGCATTGGCAAAGAATTATAGACCAGTTGCACTAACATCGCACATAATAAAAGTATTTGAGAGAGTGATTAGGAGTCAGGTCACCAATTTCATGGAGACCAATGACCTTCACAACCCAGGCCAACATGGATTTCGAGCGGGAAGATCGTGCCTCTCACAGCTACTTGAGCACTACGATAAAGTCACTGAGGCATTAGAAGAAAAACAGAATGCTGATGTGATATACACGGACTTCGCAAAGGCTTTCGATAAATGTGACCATGGCGTGATAGCACACAAAATGAAGTCAATGGGAATAACCGGTAAAGTAGGACGCTGGATACTCAGTTTTCTGTCAAACAGGACTCAGCGAGTAACGGTCAACCATATAAAATCTAGTCCAAGTGCAGTTAAAAGCTCTGTACCTCAGGGTACAGTCCTTGCACCGCTGCTTTTCCTTATTCTCATATCAGATATAGACAAAAATACAAGTCACAGCTTCGTATCATTNTTTCAGGAATATTCTGTATTGGATTCTGAAATAGACTGCTCACAGACTCGGTCGTGTGCCGTCTGTCGTGTCAGCTAACGACATAGAGAATTCACAGCATCATTCTGATCAAATTAATCTTGGGACATTCAGACCAGGACTAAATACAGCTTCACGACGACTTGGACAGATTTTAAAACGTACAGGACATTAGCGGATGGACAGTTATGAGGACAAATGTTGGAGCTGACAGCTGAACAACGAGGAAATACGACATTTCTGAGTGCGAAATGGATTTAAAATTTAATGTTTTCATTTTCGAAATGTTGCTAATTGTATTCTAGTGATAATTTCTAGACGCTCTAGTAACTGGTTATCTAAAGGTTGCCATCAGCTGTACCTGTTATGTCAGGCCACGATCATACAGTTCAGAATTAGAAACACCTTCCTTAAGGTGCTCGGAATTAGAATCACCTTCCTTAAGGTGTTCAGAATTAGAATCACCTGCCTTAAGGTGTTCAGAATTAGAATCACCTGCCTTAAGGTGTTCAGAATTAGAATCACCTGCCTTAAGGTGTTCATAATTAGAATCACCCGCCTTAAGGTGTTCAGAATTAGAATCACCCGCCTTAAGGTGTTCAGAAAAGAGTGATTTTAATTATGGGAATTTCGACAGCTGTGTGTAGGAACATTTTTAAAACGTAATTTGCATTCTCAATAGAGACAAAAATTATTTGAAAATATGATTTAAGAAAAATTTGCAAATGCTATAATTTGAGGATATAAAGAGACTTGAAATTATGAATTTAAAAAGCTTACATAAAACAACTGAATATAAAATAAATACGTTTAGACTTAAAAAGAACTGAGGAAAAGTTGGTTTGTAAATAGATAACTGTATTTAAAGATCAGACCGCCAGGAAACATAATGTATGATCGCCGGGTTGGTCTAGGTGTATGAATGGGCATAGTTGAATGTGTATAACGAACTGCCTCTCATGTGTTCTGGGACTACTGCAATTGTCTATGCATATGTCCTTACTACTCTCTCTCCGGTGGTACATGATTAATAGTACTCTCTGACATGTGATATATACGACCAACAACGTTATCTAACTAGTGATATATGCTAACACGCAGGTAGACTGATAGATTGATAACCAAATAGATTGGTTAGAAAGGCGGGGTCCAAGAGCTAATAGCTCGATCCTACAGACACAAAAAGTAAATAAACACAAAGTAATCATACTAATGTGAAGTATCAATGAGAAAATCCGTAGAGCCGTCATGAGGATTCGAACCCATGCGGTGAATACTCCCAAACACACACGCCCCCTAGACACTGTCGTGGCCTAGTTGTCTAGGGCATGTGCCTGGGTAAGGATTCATACCCCCTTAGTGCACAGGTTCGACTCCTCACCACTGCTCCTCCACATTTCCTCACTATAACCAGCAATACACTTCTAACAACACTCACTAACCAGAGCAGCACAACTAACAACCCTACTCTTGCCACACTTCTATTCTCTAACGCTTCCTAACTCATTCTAACTCATACTCAAAATTTAACATCAAATTAGATTGGTATTGATTTGGAAGTTAAATGAATTCGCAAGCGTTATTGTATAACATTTTACCCGCGCTGCTAATATTTGTACTGGAAATAACACGAGTTGGAGAAATACATTTTTAATTTTGACTTATACAAACTTGGTCAAAATATATTCTGACCAAAGTATAAATTACCATCGCGAGAGTCCGCCTGGAGCTGCCGTGGGGTACAGACGTGTCGTCTGGCCTCTGGTGGTTTGAGGTGTTTGCCGTTTTCGTCACCAGAGGGGGTGTGGGAGTTTCTCCCCCCCCCCCTGTTGTTGCTGCGGGCTGCGTGTTGACGTGGCGAGCTTACCATGGGTGGTCCCCTTCCATCTATCAAGCGCGTGAACTCCGTGGGCCTGGAGTTCACTGGTCGTGCTGGATATCCGGAAATAGCCGTGGTTCTGTGCGACTTGCTTCATGTCCCTGTGATGGACGTTGACGGTATTGAGCTTGTGACTGCCCATCGAGTTGTCATCAAGCTTGTGACGGAGGAAGTATACCGTGATTTCCTCAGTCGTTACGAGGGACGCTCGTTGTCGATGCCGGGTGGTGCCGGCTCTGTCTCCATATCCGACCGGAGTGGTGCGCTGACTTATGTCAGTGTGCATGGGGCGCCCCTGGAGTTTCCCGAGGATCTTCTTCGGCGTTACTTTCAGCGGTTTGGAGCGGTCATCAGTGTGA
Source organism: Procambarus virginalis (assembly GCA_020271785.1). Taxonomy (NCBI): domain Eukaryota; kingdom Metazoa; phylum Arthropoda; class Malacostraca; order Decapoda; family Cambaridae; genus Procambarus; species Procambarus virginalis. The sequence continues at coordinate 21,662 of WNGS01009788.1, read as the reverse complement.
GGGTCAACACGATATCCTCTGGGAGGTATGCCGGGAGACGGACGAACATTCGCACCTTGGGGATGCGCCTGCGGTCGGATATTCCATCTTCGGTCCGGCTCCTGGGGTGCTACATCCGGGTGTACTATGCCCGACAGCCTCGGACCTGTTTCCGGTGTGGCCTGGTGGGGCATCAGGCTGCCGGGTGCGATGCGGCTCCGGTTGCTCCTGTCAACCTATTCCGGGAAGAAGATTTCCCTCCGCTTCCCCTGGACGAGGACTCCGGGGATGCAGTGACCGACCCGCTCGTTGTTGCGGCTACCCCGGCGTCGCCTGACGTTCCCCCGGATGTCGCCGGCCCTCCTCAGGATGTTGCGATGCCATCGGTGGATACTCCTGCTCCTGTCCCTGCTGCTCCAGTGGGCCTTTCTGCTGCGCCCTCCTCACCGTCTGCTCACCTGTCTTCAGCTGCTGCGCCTGGCCCTGCATCCTCGCCTCGGATCCCGGCTGTGCTGGGTGCTGGGGTGGCTGTGGGGTCCCCTGTTGTGTGTGGTCCGGTTCCCCCTGTGGTCGAGGCTGCTGCCGTTTTGCGGCGGACGTCAGTTCGTCCGGCTAGTAGTGCCCATGTTTCTGGGTCGGCTTCCGGCTCTGACGATCTCAGGCCGGTGCCCAAACGATCCCGGCCTTCGTCGTCTACCTGGGCCGATGTTGGGGACTTTAGTGACTGTGAGGCCTCGGGTGTGGATGGAGTGGTTCCGGTTACGTTGCTGGCTCCGCAGTTAGTGGTGGCGGACGTCCATGCGCCTGCTGACATTGGTGTCCGTGTCTCGGGTGTGCCTGCTGTTCCTTCTCCGCCGGGGGCCTCTCCGCGGTGGGGAGTGGTGGCCTCCGCTGCCGGAGTGGGTGGGGATGGTGGGTCTGGGCGTGGCCTGGTGGTGACCTTACGGAAAGATGTGCGCGGTTCGGTTCCCACGCGGTCGTCCGGTGGTGTGCCCGTGGGCGCTGGTGCCCCTGTGGTGGTGCCTTCTACCACGCTCCCTCCTCGGAGGTTGACCGTTGGGCACTTGGGGGCCGTGTCACCGAAGTCTGTGATGCCGTCGGGTCACTGGTCGCGGGTTGCTGAGCTACCTTTCGGCGATGAGGTGTGGGACCATGTACCGGTCACTCGGTTCCGGTGTGATACGGTTTGGGTGCCATGTTTGCGGGTGTTTGTGGCCAACGTCCCGGATAAGATGGCGTCCCCGGTGGATGGTCAGGACCCTTGGCAGTGGTTACGATGGGAGGCGTACCATGTACGCTTCTCTCGGGACGCGTTTCCGCGCAAATACGAGTGATTGTATTCTTTTGTGCTGTGTGCCCTTCTGGCTGTTTTGTCTGCCTTCTGGTAGTTTGTGCCCGTGCCTCTCCCTTTGTTTTGTGGCGAGGCGGGTGTTTGGGTGTGTGTGTGTCTGGCCTTCATGTCTTAACTTTCATGTTGTTAACGTGCCCTATGTGTTTTTTATTTTATGCTTACGTGTTGTATTAGTTTTTGTTTTGTATTTGTGTGGCTTATTGTGTGGTGTATGTTCTTATTGCATTTTTTGTAATACTTCCGTTTGTTCATTCTGTTGTTTTGTTCTCGGTCCTTCAGGCCGGTGTTTTGTTTTGTTGTTGTGTATGTAACGATGGTTTTCTTTTGATTGCGTGTTATCCATCTTGATTTTTGTTTTATACTGTTCTGTTTTGACATGCTCCTGTGTTTTGTTGTTTTGCATTTGTTTTATCTTTTGTACTGTCTTTTCAATGCCTTTCTCGAGTTTTGAAATTTGTTATACTGTACTGTCAGCCCTTCTGGCTGGTGGTTTTCTTTTTTTCCCTTGTTTTGTAATGTTTTTCTATGTTCTTAATTTGTTTTTTATTGTATTTAACTTGCATGCTTTGCATGTAAAAATAAAAATAAAAAAAAAAAAGTTGGAGAAATACATTTTTAATTTTGACTTATACAAACTTGGTCAAAATATATTCTGACCAAAGTATAAATTACCATCGCGGTAATATCTGAACATTTTGGCCAACCTCAGAGAGGGATGTGAACGTTCATGTTTAGGATATCCTCAAATAAGGATCTGAACATTAACGATATCTTTAGAGCAAAATCTAGTTTTTAACGCTATCCTTAGAGCAAAATCTATTGTTTTACGCTATCCTTAGAGCAAGATCTAGTATTTACTGCTATTCATAGAGCAATATCTATTCTTTCTCGCTATCCTTAGAGCAAGATCTCATCTTCCTGCTATCCTCAGAACAAGATCTGAAAATTCACGCTATCCTGAGAGCAGGAGTTGGGCAAACGTTCACTCTATTTTCTGAGTGTGTTATCTTCCAAACGTTTGCAAAGTAAGATATATTTATGTTCTTTCTTCGCCCGAGTCTAAAATCATTATTGAATTTCACTGAAAACTGTAATATGAGTCTTGAGATGATTCAGATATCACGTTATTAATGCTCTAGCCAGAATGTGTATTTATTTATTTACTTATACTGTATTAATATCAAACTTCAGTTTCAACTCTTTTTAACCCTGTCGTAGCTCAGTCGATTAAGGTAGTGTCTAGGATGCTCCCGGACGCAGGTTCGAATCCTCGTCACGGCCCTTGTGGATTTGTTTAATATCAAACTAATTTGGTACTATTTGTTCTTCTTATAGTTTATAAAACCTTGTTTTTACTTGGACTATTTCTACTTCTGTCGTATTAAGCAGTTTCTCTATTTACTTTAAACAAGTCAGTTAAGCTTAAAATAAATGCATTATTACCTTGATTGTACGCCAGTGTTTATTTACCTGATGCCTTCGTGAAAACTTTATGCGAGACCAGATTCAGTAAATACTTTACATTGACTTAGGCGAGAGAGACTGTTGTTTCAGTAACATCTTTGTAAAGGATTGTGGCTTTACCTAGAGCATTGATACTGATCAATGTTGTTTCAGCATTAACCATTATATCCACATTGATTCACTGACAACACACACATTAAACAATGTTTCTTCACTGACAACATACATATTGAACAATGTTTTTTCACTGACAACACACACATTGAACAATGTTCTTTACTGACAACATATACATTCAAGAATTCACATTAAAATGACAACAACTTCACTGACAACATTCGTATCAGTCAATTGATCTGCTCCTCCATCAACAGCTATTGAAGCTGCTCCAACTCCCGGATAACTCGCTGATTTATCAATGACGCGTGACTGACAAAACTCAGGTTACACGACAGTGCACTCTCTCATAAACCAACTAAAAACTCCAGGTCTTATAAAAAGCTTTAAAGGGGTAACATTTCTCGGGTCCAATACCCTGTATTGGAAAATAGATGAAAGTCAAACAACTGCTTACAGTCTCCCGCCACCAGAGTCAGGATCGATATGCAGCTAACATAGGCCAGTTGAGCTTGGATCAATGTTTTGAGTCAACACAGACTGTTGTATTTCTCATACTGAATTGTTCAAATAAATACACGTCAATATTTGCCTTGTAAGTCACTAGCTCATGTTTGAAGCTGTCAGTGGGAACGTGATTTTGGTCACCTTCAGTCTGTTGTGTAAACACGAATCAACGTGACAGTAACGTAACTAAATAGCCTAATTGGATATAGCCTAACATGACCTATCCTAACCTGACCTAGTATAACCTGATCTGACCTAACCTAACCTGACCTAGCCTAACCTAACCTGACCTAACCTAGTCTAACCATCCTAACCTGACCAAGCCTAACCTAACATAACAAAGCGTAACTTAACCTAACCTGCCCTAGCCTAACCTAAACTGAACAAACCTAACCTACCCTAACCTAACATAACCTAACCTAACCACATCATATCTAACCTAACCTAACTATGCTAAACCAATATAATAAACAAATATTAATTTTTATTTGAGAGAAAACCCGTTTTTATTCATTGTGAAAATTTCACGCTATCAGCTGAATAAATCATGTTTTGATGAATTAAAATGAACGATTTTCCAAACTTTCTGTGATTTTGAGCAAAAATCCGGTTGTATGACTTATCATGTCAGTGTTGGTACAGTGGTAGAGTATACGGCTTGACAATGCCTTGGTCGTTGGTTCGCGCCCACCTCACAGCCCTGGTGGATTTTCTCATTGGTATATATCACGTTAGTATGATTTCTGTGTGTGTGTATATTATGTTGTCTGTGCTGTCTCCTAAGCTTATTCGTGTCTGGTTTCTGGTTCTTGTTATCTGTTTAACAATGAGTTTGTTAATATTTTTTGCTCAATCTTTTTACTGGTATGTACTGTTTTGTTGTCTTTGAGCACTGAGAGGTTCCAAAGTACTGTGATGTCAAGCACTGTGTTACAGCGAACACTGCCGCCAAACGGTTTCTCATGTGAATTTAGCTCTGGGTACACTCTAGGTTTAGCTGTCCAACCACTTGGGCTGGACGGTAGAGCGACGGCCTCGCTTCTTGCTGGTCGGCGTTCAATCCCCCCGACCGTTCAAGTGGTTGGGCACCATTCCTTCCCCCCCCCCCCCACTCGCTCACAGCTCTGGTTGGAAGCAGGTCGACTAAGAACTCTGTATTGTAAGGCAGGTCCTAGTTAACAATGGCTTCTCTAACGGTTGTGTTGAAGACGCCATCCAACCTCTGAAGAGTCAACTAACACAACACTTGTACCCCCTATTAGACTGTTTTACAGCAACTTCTTTTCAACGGCTCACAAAACGGAGGAAAGTTTCTTGAAAGATATTATCAATAATAACGTTATCCCCACAGACACAACTCAGAAGATACAATTAACAATTTACTTCAAGAACAAGAAAACGGCCAACCTTCTTATTAAGAACTATCCAGACACCAAACAGAACGCCTTGAAAGAAACAAACGTCGTCTATGCCTTCACATGACCACTTGGGGACTGTCAGCGCCAAAGATCTCAGTATATAGGCAAGACAACAACGTCTCTTTCTAGGCGATTAACAATTCATAAACAACAGGGCTCCCTCAAGGAGCATATATTCTCCTCACACAAACTGACCGTTCCGAAAGAAATCTTAACAAGCTACACAGAAATTATGACAGATACATCGATAACAGGAGGCTCGTCATCAGCGAGGCCCTAAACATTAAAAAGTCATAACAACCAATCAACAGCCAATTAACACATAATTACATTCTACCCACTTCAAGACCGCAAACCAGCGCAGAAGCAAGCAGATAAAATGTATAACCATTGTTTTATAACCATTGTTTCGTGGTGTCTTTTCCCATTGATTTGTTTTCTATCATCTCACCCAAAACATTGTCTCCTATCACCTAACCCCAAAACAAATATAAGCATGAAACGGAGTGAATAGAAATTAGTCTCTGAAAATGTGAGAAGTCTTGCAAAACGCTTCTAGGCGTCAGATCATAAATAAAAATGTAATTAACTCTCCAAAATGAACTTTGAAGAGTTAATTTTTCAATTACCCTCGACAGTGAAGGAAAACGTATGAAATATGGAGAAGATTTGGGTTAGAATTATTAATCTTACCCTTTCGGTCATAATCAACAACATATTTTATACATATATATACATTATATATATATTTGTATATTTTGGTAGCAGTCTTTCCTGTAGACATATATTATTAAATATGACCGAAAAAGTAAGATTAATAATTCTAACACGAATTTTCTCAATGTTTCTTATATTCTTTTTCACTGTTGATGGTAACTGAAAAATCAATTCTCCAACGTTCATTTTTATTTCTAGTCTGACGCGACACTTGAGCGCGTTTCGTAAAACTTATTACATTTTCAAAGACTTTAGTTTACACACACACAACTATAACTGAACAGAGTTTAAACAGCTTTGACTTTCTTTTTTATCATAAGAAGGAAGGTGAAACGCCATGCAACCTCTGAAGAGACAACTAATACAACACCTATACCCCCTATTAGACTATTTTACAGGAACTTCTTTTCCACAGCTCATAAAACGGAGGAAAGGGTCCTGAAAGATATTGTTAATAGAAACGTTATCCCTACAGACAAAAATCAGAAGACACAATTGACGATTTACTATAAAACCAAGAAAACTGCCAACCTACTCATGAGAAACTCTCCAGACACAAAGCAGAACGCTTTGAAAGAGACCAATGTCGTCTATGCCTTCAAATGCCCACTTGGGGACTGTAAGCCTCAAAGAACTCAGTATATAGGCAAGACAACAACATCTCTTTCCAGGCGATTAACGATGCATAAGCAACAGGGCTCTATCAAGGTACATATAATCTCTTCCCACAACCAGACCATCACCAGAGAAGTCTTAACAAAAAACACGGAAATCATCGATAGATACAGCGATAGCAGGCGGCTAGATATCTGCAAGGCACTACACATTAAGAAGTCAACACCAGCAATCAACAGCCAATTAACGCACAATTATATTCTACCCACTTTCAAGACTCCGCTCCAATATAGAAGCATCAAGAAATATGGGCCAATAGGCCCTCTGCAGTTACTTCTATTCTTCCCTTTAGCTTATACCCATTGTTTCGTATTCAGTGTTGTGCTGAAAGTTTGTTTTCACCTCATTCAAAACCATTGTAACATGTCACCTTACCCAAATGCAGGTATAAAAAAGAAAGTCAAAACTGTTTAAACTCTGTTCAGTTATAGTTGTGTGTGTGTAAACTAAAGTCTTTGAAAATGTAATAGGTTTTACGAAACGCGCTCAAGTGTCGCGTCAGACTAGAAATAAAAATGAACTTTGGAGAATTGATTTTTCAGTTACCATCAATAGTGAAAAGGAATATAAGAAACATTGAGAAAATTCGTGTTAGAATTATTAATCTTACTTTTTCGGTCATATTTAATAATATATGTATTAAATATATATATATATATATATATATATATATATATATATATATATATATATATATATATATATATATATATATATATATATATATTTATTTAGACTAGAAATAAAGAATAGGTGAATATAAAAGGGGTGACGCCGAGGAGAATAAGACTCGCAACCCTACCAAAACCAAAAAAAAACAAGATCTGATTCGTAATCACCCTTCTGCCACCCTTCCACGGACGCAGTGTGATTCCGTCTGGTCGGCCGGCAAAGCTAACAGTCACGATTCAGTAGGCTGCGGGGCTCTCTCTCTCTGCTGGACACTGAGCAGAGGCAAGGCTTCTTTTAATGATGTCGTTGACTTTGTCGTGTCTAGTGTGCCAACCACCAGATTTTACACAGTGCAGGCCATGCAATCCATATTAGTCAGCATCTGCCTCGCCGCAAATACATCTATGAACAGTGTGGATAGGGGCAGCAAGATGGAGAGCAACTGCAATACAGAGCTCCTGCGTATCAAGACGTGTGCCTGTCGCAGACATAGGGACTGCCAAAAGGAAGTCCCCTGCATGGGGAGCCTGCACAACTGTGAGGCGTCCATGATCACTGGGGGTTGTTGCTGCCTCCAGCAAAGCTAAGGCTTCTTTGTGTGCAACGGGGCTGTCCCAACTGGAATGTTTCTTGGCTTTCAGCATGGCTGGTCTGAGTGTTGGGTCTGCCATGGCACCCCATTTCGTGTTGCATTCCGTGTTGTGGGGGTCCTGTATCCCCGCTACATCACTCAGGGTGCCAGGTAGAATTTCCTTAACTAGGTCATCTGATGCTGAGGAGGAAGATAGGAAGGCTGGGACAGCAATTTGGGTAGCGGTGCGGACACCCAAGCCACTGAGCCTAACAGGAAGAGTGACTTGTTTCCACTGGCATTCTTTGAGGGAGAGGTTAACAACTTTTTCCAGCATGGTCTTCAGTAAGAGGTCATACTCTTCAAGCTTTCGGTTGTCGTAAGATGGGGTGCACCTCAGAAAGTAGGTTAGCCTTGGAAGGGATAGGCATTTGGTGAAGAGATAAAAAGCATCGTGAGCATTTATGTCACCTATTCTGTCTTCCATCCTCCTAAGGTCTGCGATTCTCTTGTCAAGGATCTCCTCAATGGCGTTAGACTCGAGGGGGGCTCCAAGGAGGGTGCTGTTCTCGGCCCTAATGACATGGGCTCCAGGCAAGGCAGACCTTATTCTAGCTATGATGTCTGGGTTGGAGGAGACTACTTCACTCTTGGAAGGGTTCAGGACGAGACCCAAGCTTACTTCTTGCTCCCTTATTTTCCTGATATCTGCCAAGAGGTGGTCTACGGTGCCAGCTATAGTGCCATCATCCAAAAACCAGATGTTGAACTCGCTGGACAAGCTTTCGGTGATTTCTATTAAGACTAAGCAGAAAAGAAGGAGAGCAAGAGGATCACCTTGCTGAACAGCTTCACATGATCTGATTTCATGTTCACCAAAGAGCAGTTTTGACTCACCACTGTAGCACGATAGTATGAACGGGTAGAGGGGCCAGAAATGGCGATGTATGGCACAAAGTACTGCATCTCTTCTGACCATGTTGAAGGCATTCTTAAAGTCCAGTTTGAGCAGGGCCTTTTCATCAGAAATGTTGGTGATGTATGCTCGTGCTGCATGGGCAGCCGCTTCACAGCCTTGGGGGATTCCAAATCCTAGCTGGATTGGTTTCAGCAATTCAGCCGCTTGCTGGCTGACAACCCTCGTAGCAGCCTTGGCAATCAGGCGTCGGAGAGTGTTGCCAACAGCGATTGGCCTGATTCCTTCATCCTTCTTTTTGAGAGCACAGAGGGAGCCACCAAAAAAGAGGGGCCTGATGACCTCAGGTATATCACCAGCCAGGCACATGTTGACGAACCTTATGAGTTCCATTAGAAGATCTTGTGCAGCATCACCAACTGCAGGATTTGATTTAACATTTGCTTGATGTGTTGAGGTTTTAACCCTGTAAAGCCACCTGCTGATCCAGGTGGAAAAGAAAGGGCTGCTTTGTAGACCTCAGATTCACCAACGGTTAATGGGTCTGAAATGGTGTCGGCTGATGGCGGAACGATGTTGTCGCCTTGAGGGGCTCTGGGTGGGTGTTTGCTTCGCAGGGCCCGCGCTGTGGCTGAGTTTCGAGGAGCAATTATCTCGTCACTGGTGAGGACTCTAATAGCACTTACGGTATTTCCCTCTTCAATTTTCTTGGCAATTTGTGCTCTGATTTTATAGTTTCCGGTATGTTCTTGTTACCATTTCTGCGGTGGGTGTGTTTTGCTCGGAGAGGCAGGCGAACTAGGTTATCCCCCCTTGGGTATTCATTTATCGCCCTCTGGACCGAGGAAGCAAGTGATTTGTCCCTCCTTGGAGGGACGGTGAGGCATACACTGCCAAACAGAAGGACATTTTGCCACGCTTGAATGTTTTCCGGGGCATCATTAACCCTTTTCAGAAGATTACAGAGTTTGGCTGCTGCATTTGGGCGGGCTGCTTTTGGGATGTGTGGTAATGTTCTAGCAGACGTCGCTATGATTGCTTGGGTGAGGTTTGCAGATGAGATTAGGTTAATGGGAGTCTCTTCCCTAACTGTCAATGGCAGCTGGCCATTGCTTCCCTTTGGAAGCTGGTGGGAACCACTGCATCTTACCTCGTTGAAGGTATGAAAGCGGATGACACCACCGTTGGAGTTTATGGCAGTGTTTTTGTTGCATACTAGACAAAAACCTCTTTTAGGAGTAGTTGTTGGCACCTCAAGGCTTGTGGAGTCCTGCCCGACCGCTGGGACCCCTTCCATTTTAATTTTTTTTAAATTTTGCCCCGAGGGGCGAGTTTATTGGGCAGCGCCACTCATCTTGTGAGTGGACACACCGCCATAGCAGCATGTACAACACTCCCCAATAGGAAGAAAACCCGCTGGGTTGTTCATCCTGTCACTTGTACCCAGACACAGCTGGGACTTGCTTAACTGTCTCAAGTGAACAGCTCCTCAAACAAGAAGATTAATATCTATCAACCCTTAAAAGCTTACGTTATCTTGCGGGTGCAAAATGGGGAAATCTTTTAAGAACAGTATCAATATTTGACAAATAGTGTTTTCCTAACTCAAACAATGTGGGGTTTATTAATCTACACATATTTCTGATGTCTCTCAGGTGTTCACATTCACGTAGATAGTGGTCAAGGCGGTGTCCATCACTCTCACCACAGATTCTGCAACTTCGCTGCTCAACTGTTGTTTCCATTCCATATCTCCATGGATATCTGTATCCAAGACGGATTCTCGCTATTACTGATTCTCTCCCTCGTCCTCCTCCTCTTCGGCCATAATGATTGGGATTGCCAGCTGCAACCATGTTGTACCATCGTACAGATTCACTGGTTTGTGCTTCTATCCTCCTTTCCTCAGTTACCTTGTCACGGTGATGTTGCCTGACAATACCTTTAATTTGTAGTAGAGTCTTGGGTATGAAGTATTCAATATGGTCTCCTTCAGCGCCTTCAGCAGCCAGCACATCTGCTCGTTCATTCCCACATATCCCAACATGGGAGGGGATCCACAGAAACTTGATGACTCTTCCCTGATTGGTAAGAACTCTCACAGCTCTCTTAATTTCAGCGACTATTGCAAGATTTTCTGCCTGATTTTTACTTAGGCTTTGTAGTGCTGCTTTTGAATCGGTGCAAATCACTGCACCATTAGTGTTCCGTTCAAGAAACCTTAACGCCATAACAATGGCAGTTAGCTCTGCTTGCGTTGAAGAGGCATAGTTCTCAATACGTGCTTTTTCTTCATTTCTGCGTTGGAAAGTATTATCCTTGATTACCGTGTATCCTGCACCAGCCCTGCCATTGACAGGATTAGATGACCCGTCAGTGTAGATTTGATCTAGTTCATCTCCGGCTTCTTTATAAATTTCCTCGAGATACTTGTGCCTCATTTCTTGTGGTAACATGTTGGATTTTTTCATTGCCATTTCATTGATGATGATCTTGCATGAGTCATCCTCCCAGGGAGGTAACCTCTCTACAGGCAGGAGCTCACGGGCTTGCTCAAGCAGGTGAAGCTCTTCGAGGTAGCAGACTGATCTGTGATGCCATTTTTTGCTTCTCCTGTTTCCCCCTGAAAGTAGCACAGAGCTCAGTTTTTTCTTAGCAATATCATTGTAATGGGGATCTCTGGCTATCCTAATTGCAAGCTTAGCATTCAGCTCCTGAATTCTGCTTTTAACACTGGGAAGGGACAACTCCTCTCGTAGATTAGACGTTTTGGCAGTTCTTGGAACTCCAAGAATGATTGTCATGGCTTCATTTTGAATGCTTTCAAGCCTTTTCATATCGCTTTGGGAGTAGGTGCACAGAACTGGTGCGGCATAGTCTCACTGTGACGATGACGGAGCGCATAGGCTGTGTACATCATTTTTAGCACGGCAATAGAGGCTCCATGTCCATTCCAGGTCATAGCTTTCAGTGCCCTGAGTCGACTTTTGCATGTTCCTATGAGTTGATTGAGCTCCTCTTTCTTCCCTTGTTAGAGCCGACAGTGACGCCAAGATACCGATAGTGGTCAACCCATTCAAGTGTTACACCATTAATTTGCAGTTCTTCATTTGCTCTCCGCTTGTGATGGGAGTATGCCTTCGTCTTGTTTGTGGAGAGAGTGAAACCGAGCTCAATACACTTCCTTCCAAGGAGTTCAATGGACTGTTCAATTTTTCCCAAGGTGGGAGCTTGTATTAGGACATCATCTGCATATCCCACTTGTTGTGTTCCTTCCGGAAAATCAATATTTGCAATGGCGTTCATAAGTACATTGAATAGTGTAGGGCTTAAGACTCCGCCTTGGGGGGTCCCGAGTTCCATATTCATTGTTCTGGAGACTGCTCCATTGAAGCAAACCTTGGCTTTCCTTCCTGTGAGGTAGTCTTCAACCCATTTCATGAGTCTCCCCTTGACACCCATGCATGCAAGCTCGTCTAGGATCGCAATCCCCTGTGCTTTGTCGAAGGCTCCTTTGATGTCCACAAATACAGAGTACCTAGCCGTGTCATTAGCCAAGTAATTAACTATACAATTTGCTGTGCTCCGTCCTTTAACAAATCCATTGACCCCCTCCCCTAACCTGCCTATTTTGTGCAACAGTCGGTTTAGGATGATCCTTTCAAGCATCTTGCAAGTGCATGACACGAGACTGATAGGTCTGTAATTACCAGGGTCATTGGGCTTCGGTATGGGAACAATTATTGCGTGTTTCCATTGTGTGGGCAACACTCCACTTAGGAATGACTTGTTAAACAGGTGGAGTAGTGGATTCCCAGACACTTCACACAGTGCATTGAGTATGTCGTAGGTGACGCCATCTTCACCAGGTGCTGTACTTTTACCCTTTTTCATAGCGCCCCTTACTTCTTGGGCTGTGATTGGGTCCCCATATTCATCATCACTAGACAGTGCTCTTGTTATCCTAATTCTTCTGTCATCATGTCGCAGGAGCTGTTCCCTGCTGATTTCTGCAGGGAGGGAGGAGGAGGATGCTGCATCACTCCACTTGTGAATTAGTTCTTCAGCCTTACCCTGGGGGTCTTTGTGAGCCGCAGGCCGGGCTCTGCCACCCTTAGCTATCTGAATTTTTGCCCACACCTGTCTTGCAGATGTTTCCCGTCCAATAGAGCTAGTGAACTCAAGCCATTGTCTTTCCCGCTCTTTAATCTTCTCTTCCCTGGCTACTTGACACACAGTTTTAAACAGCTCTTGGTTACTCTCAGTGGGATGTCTCCGGTACTCTCTACTCATGTCTCGTACATTTGCGTTAAGCATCTTTATGTAATCATTTCATACCATTTTATTTTCTTCCTCTGAGGGTTACTTCGCCCAGGCATACGGCNTTATGTGTATGGAGTCAGCCTCCACCACATCACTGCCTAATGCATTCCATCCGTTAACTACTCTGACACTGAAAAAGTTCCTTCTAACGTCTCTGTGGCTCATGTGGGTACTCAGTTTCCACCTGTGTCCCCTTGTTCGCGTCCCCCCAGTGTTGAATAGTTTGTCCTTGTCTACCCGGTCGATTCCTCTGAGGATTTTGTAGGTTGTGATCACATCTCCCCTTACTCTTCTGTCTTCCAGTGTCGTAAGGTGCATTTCCCGCAGCCTTTCCTCGTAACTCATGCCTCTTAGTTCTGGACTAGTCTAGTGGCATACCTTTGGACTTTTTCCAGCTTCGTCTTGTGCTTGACAAGGTACGGGCTCCATGCTGGGGCTGCATACTCCAGGATTGGTCTTACATATGTGGTGTACAAGATTCTGAATGATTCCTTACACAGGTTCCTGAACGCTGTTCTGATGTTAGCCAGCCTCGCATATGCCGCAGATGTTATCCTTTTTATGTGGGCTTCAGGAGACAGGTTTGGTGTGATATCAACTCCTAGATCTTCTTTCTCTCTTTCTTCATCATTAAGTACTTCATCTCCTATTCTGTATCCTGTGTCTGGCCTCCTGTTTCCACTGCCTAGTTTCATTACTTTGCATTTACTCGGGTTGAACTTCAACAGCCATTTGTTGGACCATTCACTCAGTCTGTCTAGGTCGTCTTGTAGCCTCCTACTATCGTCCTCAGTTTCAATCCTCCTCATAATTTTTGCATCATCGGCAAACATTGAGAGAAACGATTCTATACCCTCTGGGAGATCATTTACATATATCAGAAACAGTATAGGTCCAAGGACTGACCCCTGCGGGACTCCACTCGTAACGTCTCGCCAATCTGAGACCTCACCCCTCACACTGACTCTTTGTCTCCTGTTGCTTAGTTACTCCTGTATCCAACGGAGTACCTTCCCTTTCACTCCAGCCTGCATCTCCAGCTTTTTCACTAGCCTCTTGTGTGGCACTGTATCAAAGGCTTTCTGACAATCCAAAAATATGCAGTCTGCCCACCCTTCTCTTTCTTGCCTTATTTTTGTTGCCTGGTCGTAGAATTCAAGTAACCCTGTGAGGCAGGACCTGCCATCCCTGAACCCATGTTGATGCTGTGTTACAAAGTTCTTTCGCTCCAGGTGCTCCACTAGCTTTCTTCGCACAATCTTCTCCATCAGCTTGCATGGTATGCAGGTTAGGGACACTGGCCTGTAGTTCAGTGCCTCCTGTCTATCCCCTTTAGTGTGTGTCCCCTTGTGTGTGTCCTTGTTGGTGTGTGTCCTTGTTGGTGTGTGTCCTTGTTGTGTGTGTCCTTGTTGGTGTGTGTCCTTGTTGGTGTGTGTCCTTGTTTATGTGTGTCCTTGTTTATGTGTGTCCTTGTTTGTGTGTGTCCTTGTTGTGTGTGTCCTTGTTGTGTGTGTCCTTGTTGGTGTGTGTCCTTGTTGGTGTGTGTCCTTGTTGGTGTGTGTCCTTGTTTGTGTGTGTCCTTGTTGGTGTGTGTCCTTGTTGGTGTGTGTCCTTGTTGGTGTGTGTCCTTGTTTGTGTGTGTCCTTGTTTGTGTGTGTCCTTGTTTGTGTGTGTCCTTGTTTATGTGTGTCCTTGTTGGTGTGTGTCCTTGTTGGTGTGTGTCCTTGTTGGTGTGTGTCCTTGTTGGTGTGTGTCCTTGTTGGTGTGTGTCCTTGTTTATGTGTCCTTGTTTATGTGTGTCCTTGTTTGTGTGTGTCCTTTTTTATGTGTGTCCTTGTTGGTGTGTGTCCTTGTTTATGTGTGTCCTTGTTTATGTGTGTCCTTGTTGGTGTGTCCTTGTTTGTGTGTGTCCTTGTTTATGTGTGTCCTTGTTTATGTGTGTCCTTGTTGGTGTGTGTCCTTGTTGGTGTGTGTCCTTGTTGGTGTGTGTCCTTGTTTATGTGTGTCCTTGTTTATGTGTGTCCTTGTTTGTGTGTGTCCTTGTTTATGTGTGTCCTTGTTTATGTGTGTCCTTGTTTATGTGTGTCCTTGTTGGTGTGTGTCCTTGTTGGTGTGTGTCCTTGTTGGTGTGTGTCCTTGTTGGTGTGTCCTTGTTTATGTGTCCTTGTTTATGTGTCCTTGTTTGTGTGTGTGTGTCCTTGTTGGTGTGTGTCCTTGTTGGTGTGTGTCCTTGTTTATGTGTCCTTGTTTATGTGTGTCCTTGTTTGTGTGTGTCCTTGTTTGTGTGTTTCCTTGTTGGTGTGTGTCCTTGTTGGTGTGTGTCCTTGTTTGTGTGTGTCCTTGTTTGTGTGTGTCCTTGTTTGTGTGTGTCCTTGTTGGTGTGTGTCCTTGTTGGTGTGTGTCCTTGTTGGTGTGTGTCCTTGTTGGTGTGTGTCCTTGTTGGTGTGTGTCCTTGTTTATGTGTCCTTGTTTTTGTGTCCTTGTTTTTGTGTCCTTGTTTATGTGTGTCCTTGTTTATGTGTGTCCTTGTTTATGTGTGTCCTTGTTGTGTGGTGTGATAGCGTGCCCATGTCGTGGTGTCCTGTGAATGAGCAAGCACCTGTCTCGTTTATCACCTGTTCCATTAACTGCCCACTAAATTAATTATCTGTGGTTATAGAGAGCCTACCTGGCAGGAGGTAACGCTAATTAATTATCCTTTCTTGATTAATTCTCGTAATGGTGATCTGTGTTGTCCTTGAACCTTCGCCTCTTTCTTGGGAGTCGTTCTCCTGTGAGTAGTTGTTGGTGCTATTGGTTCCTTCTCTGTGAGTGGTGGATTAGAACATCGTTATGTCAACGATAGCAGAGACAGGATAAATAACCAGATTACTCACCGTTACTCACCATGGTACTCACTTTGCTCTACCAAAGCAAACAGAAATGACGTTATAATTGTTTAATATATAAACGAATAGAGGAAAGGTGAGAGGACCTTAGGAGCTCCAATACCTGTTTATCCACTAATGTGTTCTTACCTTGGACGCCCTCCAGCACATCCTCTCTCTAACATGTGCCTACATTAGCACTAACAGCGCTACACCCAGTACTGTACCAACACTAATCTATGCAAGCACTATTACGCTACAGAAAACCTCTCTGTAACCCCTGCTGTATAACTCAAATTACTCACCATTCGGTTCAAACACCGGTTTAAGACATGATAATCTCATGAATATTTTATATGTGGATAAATTCATAACTATTTCAGGAATATTCTGTATTGGATTCTGAAATAGACTGCTCACAGACTCGGTCGTGTGCCGTCTGTCGTGTCAGCTAACGACATAGAGAATTCACAGCATCATTCTGATCAAATTAATCTTGGGACATTCAGACCAGGACTAAATACAGCTTCACGACGACTTGGACAGAATTTTAAAACGTACAGGACATTAGCGGATGGACAGTTATGAGGACAAATGTTGGAGCTGACAGCTGAACAACGAGGAAATACGACATTTCTGAGTGCGAAATGGATTTAAAATTCAATGTTTTCATTTTCGAAATGTTGCTAATTGGATTCTAGTGATAATTTCTAGACGCTCTAGTAACTGGTTATCTAAAGGTTGCCATCAGCTGTACCTGTTATGTCAGGCCACGATCATACAGTTCAGAATTAGAAACACCTTCCTTAAGGTGCTCGGAATTAGAATCACCTTCCTTAAGGTGTTCAGAATTAGAATCACCTGCCTTAAGGTGTTCAGAATTAGAATCACCTGCCTTAAGGTGTTCAGAATTAGAATCACCTGCCTTAATGGTACTCGGAATTAGAATCACCTGCCTTAAGGTGTTCAGAATTAGAATCACCTGCCTTAAGGTGTTCAGAATTAGAATCACCTGCCTTAAGGTGTTCAGAATTAGAATCACCCGCCTTAAGGTGTTCAGAATTAGAATCACCCGCCTTAAGGTGTTCAGAATTACAATCACCCGCCTTAAGGTGTTCAGAAAGAGTGATTTTAATTACGGGAATTTCGACAGCTGTGTGTAGGAACATTTTTAAAACGTAATTTGCATTCTCAATAGAGACAAAAATTATTTGAAAATATGATTTAAGAAAAATTTGCAAATGCTATAATTTGAGGATATAAAGAGACTTGAAATTATGAATTTAAAAAGCTTACATAAAACAACTGAATATAAAATAAATACGTTTAGACTTAAAAAGAACTGAGGAAAAAGTGGTTTGTAAATAGATAACTGTATTTAAAGATCAGACCGCCAGGAAACATAATGTATGATCGCCGGGTTGGTCTAGGTGTATGAATGGGCATAGTTGAATGTGTATAACGAACTGCCTCTCATGTGTTCTGGGACTACTGCAATTGTCTATGTATATGTCCTTACTACTCTCTCTCCGGTGGTACACTATTAATAGTACTCTCTGACATGTGATATACGACCAACAACGTTATCTAACTAGTGATATATGCTAACACGCAGGTAGACTGATAGATTGATAACCAAATAGATTGGTTAGAAAGGCGGGGTCCAAGAGCTAATAGCTCGATCCTACAGACACAAAAAGTAAATAAACACAAAGTAATCATACTAATGTGAAGTATCAATGAGAAAATCCGTAGAGCCGTCATGAGGATTCGAACCCATGCGGTGAATACTCCCAAACACACACGCCCCCTAGACACTGTCGTGGCCTAGTTGTCTAGGGCATGTGCCTGGGTAAGGATTCATACCCCCTTAGTGCACAGGTTCGACTCCTCACCACTGCTCCTCCACATTTCCTCACTATAACCAGCGATACACTTCTAACAACACTCACTAACCAGAGCAGTACAACTAACAACCTTACTCTTGCCACACTTCTATTCTCTAACGCTTCCTAACTCATTCTAACTCATACTCAAAATTTAACATCAAATTAGATTGGTATTGATTTGGAAGTTAAATGAATTCGCAAGCGTTATTGTATAACATTTTACCCGCGCTGCTAATATTTGTACTGGAAATAACACGAGTTGGAGAAATACATTTTTATTTTGACTTATACAAACTTGGTCAAAATATATTCTGACCAAAGTATAAATTACCATCGCGAGAGTCCGCCTGGAGCTGCCGTGGGGTACAGACGTGTCGTCTGGCCTCTGGTGGTTTGAGGTGTTTGCCGTTTTCGTCACCAGAGGGGGTGTGGGAGTTTCTCCCCCCCCCCCTGTTGTTGCTGCGGGCTGCGTGTTGACGTGGCGAGCTTACCATGGGTGGTCCCCTTCCATCTATCAAGCGCGTGAACTCCGTGGGCCTGGAGTTCACTGGTCGTGCTGGATATCCGGAAATAGCCGTGGTTCTGTGCGACTTGCTTCATGTCCCTGTGATGGACGTTGACGGTATTGAGCTTGTGACTGCCCATCGAGTTGTCATCAAGCTTGTGACGGAGGAAGTATACCGTGATTTCCTCAGTCGTTACGAGGGACGCTCGTTGTCGATGCCGGGTGGTGCCGGCTCTGTCTCCATATCCGACCGGAGTGGTGCGCTGACTTATGTCAGTGTGCATGGGGCGCCCCTGGAGTTTCCCGAGGATCTTCTTCGGCGTTACTTTCAGCGGTTTGGAGCGGTCATCAGTGTGAGGGTCAACACGATATCCTCTGGGAGGTATGCCGGGAGACGGACGAACATTCGCACCTTGGGGATGCGCCTGCGGTCGGATATTCCATCTTCGGTCCGGCTCCTGGGGTGCTACATCCGGGTGTACTATGCCCGACAGCCTCGGACCTGTTTCCGGTGTGGCCTGGTGGGGCATCAGGCTGCCGGGTGCGATGCGGCTCCGGTTGCTCCTGTCAACCTATTCCGGGAAGAAGATTTCCCTCCGCTTCCCCTGGACGAGGACTCCGGGGATGCAGTGACCGACCCGCTCGTTGTTGCGGCTACCCCGGCGTCGCCTGACGTTCCCCCGGATGTCGCCGGCCCTCCTCAGGATGTTGCGATGCCATCGGTGGATACTCCTGCTCCTGTCCCTGCTGCTCCAGTGGGCCTTTCTGCTGTGCCCTCCTCACCTCTGCTCACTGCTCACCTGTCTTCAGCTGCTGCGCCTGGCCCTGCATCCTCGCCTCGGATCCCGGCTGTGCTGGGTGCTGGGGTGACTGTGGGGTCCCCTGTTGTGTGTGGTCCGGTTCCCCCTGTGGTCGAGGCTGCTGCCGTTTTGCGGCGGACGTCAGTTCGTCCGGCTAGTAGTGCCCATGTTTCTGGGTCGGCTTCCGGCTCTGACGATCTCAGGCCGGTGCCCAAACGATCCCGGCCTTCGTCGTCTACCTGGGCCGATGTTGGGGACTTTAGTGACTGTGAGGCCTCGGGTGTGGATGGAGTGGTTCCGGTTACGTTGCTGGCTCCGCAGTTAGTGGTGGCGGACGTCCATGCGCCTGCTGACATTGGTGTCCGTGTCTCGGGTGTGCCTGCTGTTCCTTCTCCGCCGGGGGCCTCTCCGCGGTGGGGAGTGGTGGCCTCCGCTGCCGGAGTGGGTGGGGATGGTGGGTCTGGGCGTGGCCTGGTGGTGACCTTACGGAAAGATGTGCGCGGTTCGGTTCCCACGCGGTCGTCCGGTGGTGTGCCCGTGGGCGCTGGTGCCCCTGTGGTGGTGCCTTCTACCACGCTCCCTCCTCGGAGGTTGACCGTTGGGCACTTGGGGGCCGTGTCACCGAAGTCTGTGATGCCGTCGGGTCACTGGTCGCGGGTTGCTGAGCTACCTTTCGGCGATGAGGTGTGGGACCATGTACCGGTCACTCGGTTCCGGTGTGATACGGTTTGGGTGCCATGTTTGCGGGTGTTTGTGGCCAACGTCCCGGATAAGATGGCGTCCCCGGTGGATGGTCAGGACCCTTGGCAGTGGTTACGATGGGAGGCGTACCATGTACGCTTCTCTCGGGACGCGTTTCCGCGCAAATACGAGTGATTGTATTCTTTTGTGCTGTGTGCCCTTCTGGCTGTTTTGTCTGCCTTCTGGTAGTTTGTGCCCGTGCCTCTCCCTTTGTTTTGTGGCGAGGCGGGTGTTTGGGTGTGTGTGTGTCTGGCCTTCATGTCTTAACTTTCATGTTGTTAACGTGCCCTATGTGTTTTTTATTTTATGCTTACGTGTTGTATTAGTTTTTGTTTTGTATTTGTGTGGCTTATTGTGTGGTGTATGTTCTTATTGCATTTTTTGTAATACTTCCGTTTGTTCATTCTGTTGTTTTGTTCTCGGTCCTTCAGGCCGGTGTTTTGTTTTGTTGTTGTGTATGTAACGATGGTTTTCTTTTGATTGCGTGTTATCCATCTTGATTTTTGTTTTATACTGTTCTGTTTTGACATGCTCCTGTGTTTTGTTGTTTTGCATTTGTTTTATCTTTTGTACTGTCTTTTCAATGCCTTTCTCGAGTTTTGAAATTTGTTATGCTGTACTGTCAGCCCTTCTGGCTGGTGGTTTTCTTTTTTCCCTTGTTTTGTAATGTTTTTCTATGTTCTTAATTTGTTTTTTATTGTATTTAACTTGCATGCTTTGCATGTAAAAATAAAAATAAAAAAAAAAAAGTTGGAGAAATACATTTTTAATTTTGACTTATACAAACTTGGTCAAAATATATTCTGACCAAAGTATAAATTACCATCGCGGTAATATCTGAACATTTTGGCCAACCTCAGAGAGGGATGTGAACGTTCATATTTAGGATATCCTCAAATAAGGATCTGAACATTAACGATATCTTTAGAGCAAAATCTAGTTTTTAACGCTATCCTTAGAGCAAAATCTATTGTTTTACGCTATCCTTAGAGCAAGATCTAGTATTTACTGCTATTCATAGAGCAATATCTATTCTTTCTCGCTATCCTTAGAGCAAGATCTTCTCTTTTCCGCTATCCTTAGAGCAACATATAGTCTTTTCAGCTCTCCTCAGAGCAAGATCTCATCCTTTCTGCTATCCTCAGAGCAAGATCTCATCTTCCTGCTATCCTCAGAACAAGATCTGAAAATTCACGCTATCCTGAGAGCAGGAGTTGGGCAAACGTTCACTCTATTTTCTGAGTGTGTATCTTCCAAACGTTTGCAAAGTAAGATATATTTATGTTCTTTCTTCGCCCGAGTCTAAAATCATTATTGAATTTCACTGAAAACTGTAATATGAGTCTTGAGATGATTCAGATATCACGTTATTAATGCTCTAGCCAGAATGTGTATTTTATTATTTACTTATACTGTATAATATCAAACTTCAGTTTCAACTCTTTTAAACCCTGTCGTAGCTCAGTCGATTAAGGTAGTGTCTAGGATGCTCCCGGACGCAGGTTCGAATCCTCGTCACGGCCCTTGTGGATTTGTTTAATATCAAACTAATTTGGTACTATTGTTCTTCTTATAGTTTATTAAACCTTGTTTTTACTTGGACTATTTCTACTTCTGTCGTATTAAGCAGTTTTCTCTATTTACTTTAACAAGTCAGTTAAGCTTAAAATAAATGCATTATTACCTTGATTGTACGCCAGTGTTTATTTACCTGATGCCTTCGTGAAAACTTTATGCGAGACCAGATTCAGTAATACTTTACATTGACTTAGGCGAGAGAGACTGTTGTTTCAGTAACATCTTTGTAAAGGATTGTGGCTTTACCTAGAGCATTGATGCTGATCAATGTTGTTCAGCATTAACCATTATATCCACATTGATTCACTGACAACACACACATTAAACAATGTTTCTTCACTGACAACATACATATTGAACAATGTTTTTTCGCTGACAACACACACATTGAACAATTTTCTTTACTGACAACATATACATTCAAGAATTCACATTAAAATGACAACAACTTCACTGACAACAACTTCACTGACAACATTCGTATCAGTCAATTGATCTGCTCCGCCATCAACAGCTATTGAAGCTGCTCCAACTCCCGGATAACTCGCTGATTTATCAATGACGCGTGACTG
>WNGS01009785.1:0-10165 GCA_020271785.1 Procambarus virginalis | reverse complement strand
AGCTACCTGGTGATGGTAGTGGTGGAGCTACCTGGTGATGGTAGTGGTGGAGCTACCGGTGATGGTAGTGGTGGAGCTACCTGGTGATGGTAGTGGTGTAGCTATGGTGATTGTAGTGGGGTAGCTACCAGGTGATGGTAGTGGTGGAGTACCTGGGATGTAGCTACCTGGTGATGGTAGTGGTGTAGCTACCTGGTGATGGTAGTGGTGGAGCTACCTGGTGATGGTAGTGGTGTAGCTACCAGGTGATGGTAGTGGTGGAGCTACCTGGTGATGGTAGTGATGTAGCTACCTGGTGATGGTAGTGGTGTAGCTACCTGGTGATGGTAGTGGTGGAGCTACCTGGTGATGGTAGTGGTGGAGCTACCTGGTGATGGTAGTGGTGGAGCTACCTGGTGATGGTAGTGGTGGAGCTACCTGGTGATGGTAGTGGTAGCTACCTGGTGATGGTAGTGGTGTAGCTACCTGGTGATGGTAGTGGTGGAGCTACCTGGTGATGGTAGTGGTGGAGCTACCTGGTGATGGTAGTGGTGGAGCTACCTGGTGATGGTAGTGGTGGAGCTACCTGGTGATGGTAGTGGTGGAGCTACCAGGTGATGGTAGTGGTGGAGCTACCTGGTGATGGTAGTGGTGGAGCTACCAGGTGATGGTAGTGGTGGAGCTACCTGGTGATGGTAGTGGTGGAGCTACCTGGTGATGGTAGTGGTGGAGCTACCTGGTGATGGTAGTGGTGGAGCTACCTGGTGATGGTAGTGGTGGAGCTACCTGGTGATGGTAGTGGTGGAGCTACCAGGTGATGGTAGTGGTGGAGCTACCTGGTGATGGTAGTGGTGGAGCTACCAGGTGATGGTAGTGGTGGAGCTACCTGGTGATGGTAGTGGTGGAGCTACCTGGTGATGGTAGTGGTGGAGCTACCAGGTGATGGTAGTGGTGGAGCTACCTGGTGATGGTAGTGGTGGAGCTACCAGGTGATGGTAGTGGTGGAGCTACCTGGTGATGGTAGTGGTGGAGCTACCTGGTGATGGTAGTGGTGGAGCTACCTGGTGATGGTAGTGGTGGAGCTACCTGGTGATGGTAGTGGTGGAGCTACCAGGTGATGGTAGTGGTGGAGCTACCTGGTGATGGTAGTGGTGGAGCTACCTGGTGATGGTAGTGGTGGAGCTACCTGGTGATGGTAGTGGTGGAGCTACCTGGTGATGGTAGTGGTGGAGCTACCTGGTGATGGTAGTGGTGGAGCTACCTGGTGATGGTAGTGGTGGAGCTACCTGGTGATGGTAGTGGTGGAGCTACCTGGTGATGGTAGTGGTGGAGCTACCTGGTGATGGTAGTGGTGGAGCTACCTGGTGATGGTAGTGGTGGAGCTACCTGGTGATGGTAGTGGTGGAGCTACCTGGTGATGGTAGTGGTGGAGCTACCTGGTGATGGTAGTGGTGGAGCTACCAGGTGATGGTAGTGGTGGAGCTACCTGGTGATGGTAGTGGTGGAGCTACCTGGTGATGGTAGTGGTGGAGCTACCTGGTGATGGTAGTGGTGGAGCTACCTGGTGATGGTAGTGGTGGAGCTACCTGGTGATGGTAGTGGTGGAGCTACCTGGTGGTAGTGGTGGAGCTACCTGGTGATGGTAGTGGTGGAGCTACCTGGTGATGGTAGTGGTGGAGCTACCAGGTGATGGTAGTGGTGGAGCTACCTGGTGATGGTAGTGGTGGAGCTACCAGGTGATGGTAGTGGTGGAGCTACCAGGTGATGGTAGTGGTGGAGCTACCTGGTGATGGTAGTGGTGGAGCTACCAGGTGATGGTAGTGGTGGAGCTAACAGGTGATGGTAGTGGTGGAGCTACCTGGTGATCCAACGACAACCACGGGCAGTCTGCCAGCCCGAACGACTCTGGAACCTCATAATGAACCCATTATGAAGACAAAGACCCAAACCTGAAGGAAGAGGGATCCATTGTAGAGGCACGTTCCAGGTGGGGCAGGAGGTAAGCTGCAATGGCCACCGCACCACAATAGGCGAGATGCGGGAAGCCGAAAACCTTAAAAAAGACGGAACTGAAGGACCCGCGGGGATACAGAACCGAACCTGGAGAGGAGCCGAACCCAAATACAACTCGTAAGCAGACGGAGGGAAAGGAAAACCCCATTCCTTCTAACAGTAAGCCCTCACTCTGAGGGTCAGAAAACACAGGCGGGGTCCAACAAGGCCCAAGGCCCCCAAGTCAGCTCCTCCCCAACCCCGGGAACCTCCACATCAGGCCCAGGTGGTGAATCTTCCTCCAAAGCCCTCTCTCTCTTCAGTCATTTGATAGTAAGGATACTTGTATATATCTATTGTCTTCTTACCTGTGAGTAAAGAAGGAGATTATTGTAGGGGATCAAAGTTAAATAAGTGTTATCACTACATTCACGAATTGTAATTCTTGTGGGAAAGTGATACATAATTTTGACCGCCATATGGGGACTCCGTCACGTTTTGATGCTTGTGTGGACTTTAACTCTGGTGAGGAGATTCAGGACTTGGTCAAATTTCATGGTTTGTGAACTTAACTTTTAAGAGGTGATTGCTGACTGCCAGATTATTCAGTCATTGTGAACTCTAACGTTTGAAGACGAGTTATTGACTTTGCCATTTGTCAGTCATTGTGGACTTCAGCAGAGTTTCTTGACTCTACTGAAGTCCAGTAGAAGAAAGTTGGGAGTTGGGACAAGTCCCGACTTTCCAGTTGGGACTTGGTTCGTCTCCACACCTGTCGAGCCCCTTCCCTGTTTCCACACCTGTCTTGCCCCTCTGTCTCCACACTTGTCCTGCCCCCTCTCTGTCTCCACATCTGCTCTGCTACCTCCCTCTGATATTTCCTTCATATTTCCACACCTATGCCAACACCTATCCCACACCTGTCCCTCTTCTATCCATATTTATATCAAGGATCAACATTCCATTTACATGCCTTATATAAAATGACTTCCCTGGCACATACACGAGAGAAGGTGGCAGAGACAGGGAGAGACAGCGAAGAGACAGTAAGACAGCCTTACCGTCCACTGAGAAGTCATCTGCTGGAAGCATATGAACTAATAGCACCGGGACAGACAGTGTTTCGACGGGGTGAGGTCGGGACGGAACAACTGAAGGCTCTCTCCCGTCTCTTTACTCATACTGCCAGGTAGGAACATAGGTCAGAGCAGTGTTATAATTATGGAGATTTTGCATAAATGATTGCTATCACCATTACCACTACTACTACCACCATTACTACTAGTACTACCACTACTACTTCTACCACTACTACTACTACTAGTACAGTTACTACCTCAATGGGCTGAAAAGACACTGTTCGACACTGTCTATATCTCTACTACACTATTCCGGCTTCCAGAGCTCTGTCACCCCCTCTCTCCCCCCCTCCCTCTTATCCATCTCATTCCACTCATTCTCTTTATCTTGCCCTTCCATCTCCTACTTTCCCACTTTCTGCTTCCATCTCCTCACCCCTTCCTCTTCCAATTTTCCCATCTCCTTCTCTACCCCTCCCCTGTCCCCTCCCTTCAACATTCCCCCCTCCCACCTACCTCCAATAATCCCCTCCCCTGCTTATAATATACCCATTCCACTAACTCAAATATCAACCTTCCATTACTCTTCCCCCCTTCCCCCTACCTTCCTCTGCCTCCTTGACCTCTCCCTCCTTCACCTCTTCTCTCCTTCAGCCCTCCCTCCTTCATCCCCTCCCACCTTCACCCCCTCCCTCCCCCCCCCCCCTGCCCCAAGACCTCCTGTACATGTCCTAATTAAACTCGGAGATTTGTCTTCTCAGCACCACTATGGGAAATTGCCCTTGGTAATTAGAACGTTTTTTCTTCTGCAAGAGGGGAAGGCATGGGGAGGGGAAGAGGGGAGGGGGACGCTGGCTGCTCCTCACACCCCCCTCCTGCGAAGGGAAGGGACGTGGGTCTCTTGTATTCACCTCACTCAACATACTCATGGTAATTATGGCTTAGGTTCATTCACCTTGTTCTTTTGCGTCAAATTCATATTGTTCATTGTCATCAAGATGTTTATATCATGATCATCAAAGAGTTCATACCGAGCTCACCACAATGTTCATACTCATTATATCCATCATATTGTTCATATTCATCATATTCATGACATTAACAAAACAGGATAGGTCCAAGTATAGAGCCCTGTGGGACTCCGCTGGTGACTTCACGCCAGTCCGAGGTCTCACCCCTCACAGTAACTCTCTGCTTCCTGTTGCTTAGGTACTCCCTTGTCCATTGGAGCACCTTGCCTGTTACTCCTACCTTTTTTCCAAATTATGTACGAGCCTCTTAAAACGTACTGAGTAGAAGGTTTTATGACAGTCGAAGAAAATGCAGTGTGCCCATCCTTCTCGTTCTTGCTTAGTCTTTGTCAACTGATCGTAGAATTCTAATAAACCAGTGAGGCAAGATTTACCCTCCTTGAACCCATGTTGTGTGTCACGAAGTCCCTTCTCTCCAGATGTGCTACTAGTCTTTTTCACGATCTTCTCCATCATCTTGCATGGTATACAAGATAACGACACTAGTCTGTAGTGTATTATACACTATGGAGAGTGGCAAGTAAAATGTTTCTGCACACTCTTTTAGTATCAATGGTTGGCAAGATTCTGTCAGGTCTAATTACCTTTCCTCAGGTCCAAATTCAGCAGTTACGTTATAACCTCATCTCTGGTAATTTAAAAGTCTTCTAAAGTTCCCTGGTTTATTGCCACTTCTCTTAGCTCAAAGACATCTCCTTGTTCTAGTGTGATGACCTGGAATCTCTTGTTGAGTTTTTCGTACACTTCCTTGTCATTCTCTGTGTACCTGTCCCACCAATTTCCAATTTCATAACTGTTCTTTCACTGTTTTCTTCCTCATGGTGTGGCCGTGAAGCAGTTTTAATTCAGTCTTGGCTTTATTTCCTATGTCATTTTCCCACTCTCTGCTTCTCTCCTCACACTGGTTCTTATTTAATTAATACTATCTTTATCAATAGTTACTCTGTCCTCATTGTACCAGCCTAGCCTGGAAATCTTCTCAATGCTTTCCTCAGCCCTAATATCCAGCCTTAAGCCCAACAACACAGTACCTGTCGGAACAATATTGGTTGATGGTGAAAAATTACAGACCAACACTTGAGTGGGGAACTGGCCGGCTGAGCGAGTGGGAAGGCGTGCATGACAGAACTGATGAGTTTGCCAAAACTTGTGCTCGTAGAGACAGCATTGACTGCCATCTTGGATTGCCTTTGAGCAGCCTGAGGGCAGCAATATTCCAGGAACATCAACAAAATTATCGTAGACTTGAAGCAAAGTAAAATTCACACCAGTTACTCCATCTATCGTCACTATTATGCAGGGAGAACCGCACGTCTATGGGTCATCCAATGAGGTTAGCAGACTTGTAGATGTTACCACTGCTAGGCTTAGGCTCGACTACAAGTACCTCTGGGAGTTTGTAACATCTACTGATGTGGATTTGACTAAATGAAAACTCTGTCAGCAGAACTATTCGCATACTTTGCGTCATTATATAATGGAATGTGAAAAAAATCGCTAAGTTTAGAGATTGTATTCCAATCCAGCAGTTGTGTTCAGGAAATGTGTGTAAGTACTTCATTCATAATGACGTACTGCCAGGAATCTAAGCCAAGTATCCCAAGTTTGGTGACTGTAGGGGCAGCCTGCACATGTCTGTAGGTGCCGCCTGCACATGACTGTAGGTGCCGCCTGCACATGTCTGTAGGTGCCGCCTGCACATGTCTGTAGGTGCAGCCTGCACATGACTGTAGGTGCCGCCTGCACATGACTGTAGGTGCCGCCTGCTCATGACTGTAGGTGCCGCCTGCACATGACTGTAGGTGCCGCCTGCACATGACTGTAGGTGCCGCCTGCACATGACTGTAGGTGCGCCTGCACATGACTGTAGGTGCAGCCTGCACATGACTGTAGGTGCCGCCTGCACATGACTGTAGGTGCCGCCTGTCCATGACTGTAGGTGCCGCCTGCACATGACTGTAGGTGCCGCCTGCACATGACTGTAGGTGCCGCCTGCACATGACTGTAGGTGCCGCCTGCACATGACTGTAGGTGCCGCCTGCACATGACTGTAGGTGCCGCCTGCACATGACTGTAGGTGCCGCCTGCACATGACTGTAGGTGCCGCCTGCACATGACTGTAGGTGCAGCCTGCTCATGACTGTAGGTGCCGCCTGCTCATGACTGTAGGTGCCGCCTGCACATGACTGTAGGAGCAGCCTGCACATGTCTGTAGGTGCAGCCTGCACATGACTGTAGGTGCCGCCTGCACATGACTGTAGGTGCCGCCTGCTCATGACTGTAGGTGCCGCCTGCACATGACTGTAGGAGCAGCCTGCACATGACTGTAGGTGCCGCCTGCACATGACTGTAGGTGCCGCATGCACATGACTGTAGGTGCCGCCTGCACATGACTGTAGGTGCAGCCTGCACATGACTGTAGGTGCCGCCTGCACATGACTGTAGGTGCCGCCTGCACATGACTGTAGGTGCCGCCTGCACATGACTGTAGGTGCATAATGCTCATGACTGTAGGTGCCGCCTGCACATGACTGTAGGTGCCGCCTGCACATGACTGTAGGTGCCGCCTGCACATGACTGTAGGTGCAGCCTGCACATGACTGTAGGTGCCGCCTGCACATGACTGTAGGTGCCGCCTGCACATGACTGTAGGTGCAGCCTGCTCATGACTGTAGGTGCCGCCTGCACATGACTGTAGGTGCCGCATGCACATGACTGTAGGGACAGCCTGCACATGACTGTAGGGGCAGCCTGCACATGACTGTAGAGGCAGCCTGCACATGACTAGGTGCAGCCTGCACATGACTGTAGGAGCAGCCTGCACATGACTGTAGGGGCAGCCTGCACATGACTGTAGGTGCAGCCTGCACATGACTGTAGGAGCAGCCTGCACATGACTGTAGGGGCAGCCTGCACATGACTAGGTGCAGCCTGCACATGACTGTAGAAGCAGCCTGCACATGACTGTAGGTGCCGCCTGCACATGACTGTAGGTGCCGCCTGCACATGACTGTAGGTGCAGCCTGCACATGATTGTAGGTGCAGCCTGCACATGACTGTAGGAGCAGCCTGCACATGACTGTAGGAGCAGCCTGCACATGACTGTACGTGCAGCCTGCACATGACTGTAGGAGCAGCCTGCACATGACTGTAGGTGCCGCCTGCATATGCCTGTAGGTGCCGCCTGCACATGACAGTAGGTGCCGCCTGCACATGACTGTAGGTGCAGCCTGCTCATGACTGTAGGTGCCGCCTACACATGACTGTAGGTGCCGCCTGCTCATGACTGTAGGTGCAGCCTGCACATGACTGTAGGAGCAGCCTGCACATGTCTGTAGGTGCAGCCTGCACATGACTGTAGGTGCCGCCTGCACATGACTGTTGGTGCCGCCTGCTCATGACTGTAGGTGCCGCCTGCACATGACTGTAGGGGCAGCCTGCACATGACTGTAGGTGCCGCCTGCACATGACTGTAGGTGCCGCATGCACATGACTGTAGGTGCCGCCTGCACATGACTGTAGGTGCCGCCTGCACATGACTGTAGGTGCCGCCTGCACATGACTGTAGGTGCAGCCTGCTCATGACTGTAGGTGCCGCCTGCACATGACTGTGGGTGCCGCATGCACATGACTGTAGGGGCAGCCTGCACATGACTGTAGGGGCAGCCTGCACATGACTGTTGGTGCCGCCTGCACATGACTAGGTGCAGCCTGCACATGACTGTAGGAGCAGCCTGCACATGACTGTAGGGGCAGCCTGCACATGACTGTAGGGGCAGCCTGCACATGACTGTAGGTGCAGCCTGCACATGTCTGTAGGAGCAGCCTGCACATGACTGTAGGGGCAGCCTGCACATGACTAGGGGCAGCCTGCACATGACTGTAGGGGCAGCCTGCACATGACTGTAGGGGCAGCCTGCACATGACTGTAGAAGCAGCCTGCACATGACTGTAGGTGCAGCCTGCACATGACTGTAGGAGCAGCCTGCACATGACTGTAGGAGCAGCCTGCACATAACTGTACGTGCAGCCTGCACATGACTGTAGGAGCAGCCTGCACATGACTGTAGGTGCCGCCTGCACATGACTGTAGGAGCAGCCTGCACATGACTGTAGGTGCAGCCTGCATATGCCTGTAGGGGCAGCGTGCACATGACTGTAGGTGCAGCCTGCACATGACTGTAGGAGCAGCCTGCACATGACTGTAGGAGCAGCCTGCACATGACTGTACGTGCAGCCTGCACATGACTGTACGTGCAGCCTGCACATGACTGTAGGAGCAGCCTGCACATGACTGTAGGTGCCGCCTGCATATGCCTGTAGGGGCAGCCTGCACATGACTATAAAGCTGCCGCCCAGTTGGTTGGGTGTGGAGCAGGACTAGTAACTGTGTGATTCACCGTAGATGTAAACTGCCTTGAACAGTGACTGTTGTGAGCCTCTTGTTGAACCACTTGTGATATAAAAAGATCATTGATATGTAACAATAACAATTGTGTAACTAGCTTCACAAAATTGTCACTTGCTCAGCTAAACGAACTTTGGGGTTGAGTTCCTGAACCTATTACATGCCTCTGTAACCCTCTCCACCACCGCTAACGGGATGGGTGCACAATAAATGAATGAACGAGTAGAACTACACAGTACAACACCACCATGTCGTCTATACTTGTCTGTGTACCAGGGAAATTAAAACCTCAGAATTTAACTGGACCCCACGACATTGATGACAGGATTGAGGAGGAGGAGGCCTGTCGGAGAAGGATTAGGAAGAGGAGGAGGAGGTTTTCGAAGAGGAGGAGGAGGAATTAAGAACGAAAGAAGAAGATAGACAAAAAATCAAGACATTTAAGATATAATTATTTCCAGGACCACATCCGGTACCTCACCAGACGTGCACCTGATCCAGTAGGGGGTATGAAGGGGGGGGGGCTTGGGAGGCGTGGGAGAGGTGTGTGTGGGGGGGGGGAGGAGGGGGTGCTGACGAGCGTGGGAAGAGGACACTCCCCTTTCATCCCCACACACACTGGAGGATGAGGGGTCGAAGTGTCGCCCACCCCCTACCTCCCCCCCCCAGCTGTGTATTATAGTTCACCACCTAAAGGGGAGCTTGCTCCCCCCCCCCCTGGCGCTCCTGTCGTCAAGTATGGGAAGGGGGAGGAGGAGAGATAGAAGGGGGGAGGAAGGGAGAAAGAAGAACAAAAGATGGCTACCCCATAAATGGAAAGGAAAGGATTATCAAGGAAAGGCACCAAGCCATTACGACTATCTAGTACTTGGAAGGGGTCAGGATAAGGTTTGGGAAACGACGGGGGGAAGGAATGGTGCCCAACCACTTGGACGGTCGGGGATTGAACGCCGACTAGACACAAACAGGATAACATCGGCAGCATACGAGATGTTTACAAATATAAAAACATGGTTTAGAAACCTATAAATCAGGACTTCTTGAATGCAGTCAACACAACATCTGTCAGACCAATACTGGAATATGCAGCACCGGTGGGGTAGCCATATTCATCAAGTGAAGAGTTTGCAACTTGACTAGTTGCAGAGCAAAGAGAGTCAAGTTATGAGGATAGGCTGACGGAACTAGACCTCACAACCTTCGATGAGAGAAGAAATAGAAATATGATCGCAACATAGATACTTAGGATAAGATAGACAGGGTAGACAAGGACAGCTTCTTTAAGTTGAGAGAAGGTAGGATAAGTGAACCCTAGTCTTAGTTTTAAGAGAGAGAGAGAGAGATGAGAGATTTTAAAATTGCACCCGAAGCATCTATAATATTTTCACACACACAACACACACACACCACACACACCACACACACACACCACACACACACACACCACACACACACACAATACACACAAGGACAGCTTTTTGCTAGCTAAACCAAGTAAAGGGCATGGAGAAACTATAGGATAACAGGACACTGAGAGCAGAGAAAGATACCAGAATGCCAGGAACGAATATGTCAGAATGAACGATAGGCAGAAAGACAATACGAAATGACATCGCAAGCAAGCAAGACTCAGCCTAAATTGCTGCATAGCCACATCAGGAGAAAAACAACAGTAA
>WNGS01009784.1:0-10782 GCA_020271785.1 Procambarus virginalis | reverse complement strand
AATTGCCGCGTAACATTGTGGAGGGGGGTCCCTCGATTGTTTCAAGCATGGGTTGGACATGTATACGAGTGGGATTGGGTGGTTATAAATAGGAGCTGCCTCGTATGGGCCAATAGGCCTTCTGCAGTTGCCTTTGTTCTTATGTTCTTATGTTCTTATCCAGGTCGTGCGGTCCCAAGTCTGTAACCCCCCCCCCTCAGATATAGAAAAGATTGTCATGTTCATAAAAGATGTTCATTGTACAACAACTTTGACCGATTACCTATCTTTATGCTTGACGTTTTTTTCAATAGTTTTCCTTCCTTGAATCTACCTTGTGCAGAGGTTTTGTGGACTAATTTTGTTCTGAAAATGTGTTAATGATGATGAAGTAAGCAAGAGGTGATGCCGCGGGTGGCGTCCATGTTCCCTTAACCACGGGAAGGCCGCCTGTCCCCCCTCACCTCCCTCCCTCGAATGGTATACTAAAGGCAAGTCATTAACAATAAAGTTTGAGCAGGTGGTGGGAGGAGGACAGGCGTGTGGGAAATTTTTACCCACCATATCTAATAATCATCTAAGAAATGTATTATTTCTATATCATATCTATATCAAATCTATATCATATCAGAATCATATCAGAATCACAATAGATTCACTACATAGCTTGATCCTAGATGACGCCACTATGATCACGTACGCCATAGGGCCCTATAGATGCCTACGTGACTTTGTGCATGATCTCTCAAGGATCCAGAAGCTTCTAGAAGGATTTGTTAATTAAAAATTTATTGGAACATGACGTATCCGGTAGAGATAAAATCGAATCCTTATTAAGAGTCAGTGGTATTATCAAGTACTACTTATAATCTTTAAATCCTATATCATATTTTATTATAATCACATCTTATCTCAATCATAAGTCTAGACTGTAAAAATAATCAATCAATATTCATTGTAAGCTAACCCCTTTTTCAAGGGGGATGGGGGAGGGCATCTCGGGAGAGAAGCGCCCACCACAGCCCGAGGGCAGAACGTATGTTTACACAACAAGTGTACACGTGACGGTCCCTTAGCGAACATTTTCAGCTCAAGGACACCTTATCTAATATCATTATCACCAGTGAACACTCTCTAGAACTGGGGGAGTACCTGGACAATATATCAACAAGGAAAATCCTAGAACATTTATATCTATAAGTGTAGAGTGGAGCATTTAGTGACGCGGTCTCCACCTTCATCCCTAATATCTCATCCCTAATCTTCATCATTCTTCTGCAACGCAGTTAATATCCTAGTACATCATACAGCAACGCTGTTTTATAAAATATCGTGCCTAAACTCGCCAAGAGAGTTCTTCAGTCTGGCACACTTTGTCAGACAGGCACCCGGCTTCAGCTAAGTTTATTGAATGTTATTACTGTAGCGTATTAGTTGGCCAATTAAAGCTAGTATAACATTAATATTCTATAAGACTGATAGTCGGTAAAAAGGCGAGGCAACGCCTCATATTTCTGTGAGTTTATTATTAATATTGTGGTACAGCTGTTGAGTCTTATCCAAGCTCTAAACCTCATGAGTGTCCAGTGTCAGAGAAGATTGTCACAATAAGTAATCAAATAATCATGAGTGTCCAGAGTATAGGAAGAGATTCAACAAGCTGACTGTATTAAATCATATACATTGATCATATACATTGCATATACTTGTATATATAAATTAAGTTAACAATTGCTTGCTTAGTTATTTTTTAAGTAATCATATAAGTTCATTTAATTGAATAATTTTAGTACTCAGTAACAGTACTCAGACCATACATTAAGGTCATTTATCATACTTTGCAATTTACAATTTAAGTTGTTTATAGTATAAATGTATTGGCTGTTAATTGCTAAGGTGCTAGGCTAGACTGTGTATGTTTAAATCTCTGATTTAAACAGAGCCAGTGTTCAGTTATATAACTGAATTTATATAATCTTATCCTTGTATAAAATACAAGCTGATGTGAGATACCTGTTGGCAGGTGGACGTGGAACTGCAATCAACCTATCAACTAATTCACTCACCCCACCTGCCCCTTACAGCCCATTATCTGTCATTAGGAAAAGAGGAGCTAGGATTTACGACCCTAGCTAGAGATTTTAGTTGAATTAATTTGCATACAGTAATTTTTTAATTTAGTTCAGTACAAGTCCCTGGTAGTCTCCTCTTATATCAATCACAGCAGGTTTTTCCCACAAGGCGGAGGGAGGGGGTATAGGGTGCGGAAGGGGGGGGGGAGGTTGTCTACACAAAGGGAAAAGTGTGGCGGTTTCCTCTGCGACATCTCCATTATGTTTTATGAAGCCTTCATCTTAAAGGCTGTGAAGGGTTTATGATGAAGGGGTTGATTGACACGCCTTTCCTCCCATCTATATTTATATAATAATGTGGAAACTGCTGTGCATATCTTTGTAAAAGGTGTACAACACGACGCCTCTCGAATCGGCCCTTCCTCTCCAGTAATATGTCGTGTTTTTGTTTATCGTAACCAGTGTTAGGATAAACGGCTGAGATATACTATGCATCGGGATACATAGGTTAGGTGAGGTGTTTTGTGTTTCTGGTTAGGCTAAAATCTTGAATGTTTTACGGAGTGGCAAATGACAACGGGCTGCTCGAAGTGTTCAGGTAAATGTTATTTTAGTACCACACGATCGCATTATATCCATACTGGAATATCTGCTAAACTGTTGCTTGATTATCCTCTGGCTCGCACGAGGCGTGCATAGTTGAGCATCTTGCTGCGGAGCCCATGTCGAGCACTGGCAGGAGCGGGGCAGCCACCCTGTGATGGTGGGCGGAGGGAAGGGGTGGTTGTGAAGCCCACTTAGCCAACCAGACCAGCTGTCGTCCAAGAGGAGCCACGACACGCTTCATTACCCTGATATTGGCAGGCTTAAGCGGCCACTACAGTAAGTGTGCACGTGTGTAAGAGAGTGAAGGGTGGGGCGGTGGACATGTAAAGCATTTAGATTAGCGCCTTGTATCACCTTTCATGCTTTGTAAAGCGTTTCGTGTAGTGAACACTTTCAGTTAAGTTGTGTGTCACTTTGTAAGTGTGTCCACGCGATAAATTGTACCCTACAGTTCTGCCACCTCCCACTACCCTACCTTGTGGAGGTTCCGGGGCTCAACGTCCCCGCTGTCCGGTCCCCGACCAGGCCTCCTGGTTGTTGGACTTGTCAACTAGGCTGTTGGACGCGGCTGCTCGCAGCCTTACTTATGAATCACAGCCTGGCTGATCAGGTATTATTTGGAGGTTTGTAGAGTTGTCTTCAAACGCCGTGAGAGGCAGCCCAGTTATACCCTTTGTGTAACTAGTGTTAAAAAGTATCCTGCTAACATTAATTTCCTTCATTTTGTTTTCCCTGCTTTCTGGCTCTGATCTTTACTGGATTCTATTGGCTTTTATGTGTAACGTCTCCCTGTTGAGTTTCTTGTTCTGGTCTTTTATTATACTTTACTGTATAAGTGTCCCTTTTGGCATTTCCCCTTCCTCCTTATTCCTCATACTATTATTACCTTCATTATTTTCTCGTTAAGTGCGTCATTCGGTCTATCTTAATTCTCAGGCCTGAACCACCTTACTTGGGATGACTTGGTCAGTGGCGAGATTCTACTTCCTTATTTGTATTTGTTAATCTGATTTTTTATTGTTGCCGCCAGAGGCGACTAGTTTATTGCGCAAAAAAGGATTACGGAAGGCAGAAAAGGGCTATCATTACATCAATAATTACATGTATGCTGCACACCTTCAATCCACAGAGTTCAATCCCGTGGCTCATGGGTGGCATTCAGTGACAGTCACTCATTACTCGCCGTATGCTCTCGCTTGTAAAATTATTGTATCCTTGCCATCTATTCATTCAATTGTAGGCAATTTCGTAATGTTGCTGCTCTTTCTGCTGCTGTACACACATTGTCTTTTAAAAGTTTGGCTTGTATTTCCATTCTTGTGTACCTTGTCTCCCCATCGTCTTGCCTTCCCCCCATAATCCATGCACCTCCTTGTCTTGGTGTAACGCATCATCCTCCCCTACGGAGGATGTATCATCTCTTGTGACCCCTGCCCGCCCACCGCATCCTTTGGGGTTACCTTTCCCCCTCTTCCAGGAAGCAGTCATCCTGCACCTTGCTCCGGTGTGATAGGCACAACAAAGGGTTAGTGTGATGGGGAGGGGGCGAGATGTGTGTGATGCTTAGGGTGGATGGCTGTGTGGTGCTTGGGCGAGCTGAGGGCGAAGACAAGTGGAAGGGTTAGAGTGAGACACGCCAGGACTCGAGGGCAGGAGTGTGGAGTTGGGGGGACGGGGGGGGGAGGGGAGCTGGGTAAGGTGAGCGGCCCGTTACCTGGGTTGCAGGTGTGGAGGTTCAGGGGTGGAGACCTGGTGGTGCTCCGTCTAATGTGGGTCACCCACCACACCACCATACTTGCAGATCCCGGGGGATGGGGTTAGACACGCGAGAGGGGAATTTTGAATATGGACTGAATAAAGGTGGATGGGACAGGGTGTAACTTGCAACGCGCGCACACGGGGAGAAATATGACTACATGCCCCATCTGCATAATTTAGGCGTTTAAATTAGATGTAGTGAGGGAAGGTGTGGAACAAGTTGAATAAATCCATGGTTCGTGATGGGCCATCATGGGCCGTGATGAGGGTTCGAACTTACGTCCAGGATCATCCCAGACGTGCCTTAATCGACTAAGCCACGACATGGTCAAAATAATTGCAGCCAGGATGGCTTCTGCTGTCACGCGTGTGGGATAATAATAATTACATAATTTACGCAAATATTAGAGAGGCTGATCCCAAACGTACACTCAAAAATAACCACAGGAGACCACGAGGCATGGCAGGATGTGCAGAATACCCCCGTTGAAAAGCAGATGTGCGATAGGTACTCTGAGAGAGAACTCTATCAACATCAGAGGCCCGAGACTGTTAAACACGCTTCCACTACACTTAAGGGGCATAACTGGCAGACCCCTCAGTGTTCAAGAGAATTTGATAAAACACCTCCAAATGATACCTGATCAACCAGGCTGTGATTCAAACGTCAGGCTGCATGCAGTCGCGTCCAACAGCCTGGTTGACCAGTAACCAGGAGGTCTGGTCGAGGACCGGGCTGCGGAGACGTTGGGCCCCGAAATTATTGCAAGGTAATCCTTCACGTGGCTTGGCCGCCTTCGGTGTTCCCGCCAAAGGGCATTGCTGGGGGGGTCCACCACGCCACCTTCACATATTGTGCCACCTTCCTCGGCTTCTGGGCTTCCTCGCTTATTATTACACAAATTTCCATTCCAGGGGTAAGCGCCAAGCCATTGCGACTATATAGCACTTGGAAGAGATAAGGATTTGGGATGGGGCGGGGGGAAAAGGAATGGTGCCCAACCACTTGGACGGTCGGGGATTGAACGCCGACCTGCATGAAGCGACCAAGCGATACCCGTCGCTTTACCGTCCAGGGCAAGTGGTTAGGAAGGGAGGGAAAGGAGAGAAACGTCACTCCAGAGGAAGCAAAAAGACCTGTAGGAAAATTTGTACTTGTCCACCGACTATTACATAACATAGAATATCAGATCATCACTACTCTAGCAAATCGTGCACAGCAGCTCCCCGCGTGGTGCTTCATGGTGAGGTCTTCAGTGGCCCTTGTGAGTTGTCGTTTACAAACAAAACATTCATTACTCTTCACAAATAGCTTCCTCAAAGGCGCCTTCATCTCCACATGGCGTACGCTGTTCACACTATCCTTCCCATCCTCGCTCACAACCTCCGCCCATCTTCGCCTAGATTTTCTCTATTTTTTTTTCTAAAATTCACATGAATAGTGTGTGCACCGCCAGTCTATTAACCTTCATTTGTTCAACTTGGTTAAATAGTTAAATTTTCACAATCTTAAAATTTGCAGCCTTTTTCACTCTAAATCTGCCCCTGGCATTATACTGACTTACAGTATTACCCAAACTATATACACATGCTTCTGAAATTATCAATTTATACTTGTCCGTCAAATTACCCAAAGCTTCCTAGCATTACGTAAGCAATAAAGAAATATATTTATTCACTATAATGTTGGTGCTGAATGTAGAACAAGAAAAAACATTTTTCCTCAATATCATTTTATAACAATTAACGAAGCGGCAGGTGACGCCATAGGAAGTAGAGGATCCAAATGACAATGTTGTGGCTTTAGGTAATTAGATGGATCTAATTTCGTTTTAAAATTATATTATTTAAGAGTAAAATTGTGTTTTCATGTTTTACATTCAGCACCATTATTATAGTAAATGTCATAGTTCATTATTTACGTAATGCTATTGGAAGCTTTGGGTAATTATACGAACCCATTTCTACTAGTTGATGATACCTGATCAACCAGGCTGTGATTCAGACGTCAGACTGCATGCAGCCGCGTCTATCAGCCAGTCGACTTGAGAATGGTCCAGGCGGACCGAAACGTCGTCGTCCCTTCACCTTCTAGTGTGGGGTCTGGTCACCATTTCTACTGCTTTAATTCTTGGCGAGGTTGGTACTACTCCCAGAGACTCGTACACAGTTGTGAGGACTATCACACCTTCATGTGGCCTTGTGGACGCTGCTACTGTAGTGCTCCTCGACCAGGCCTCCTTTTTTGTTGCTCCCCCAGGAAGCAGCCCGTAGCAGCTGTCTAACTCCCAGGTACCTATTTACTGCTAGTTAACAGGGGCATCAGGG
This sequence comes from Procambarus virginalis, assembly GCA_020271785.1. Taxonomy (NCBI): domain Eukaryota; kingdom Metazoa; phylum Arthropoda; class Malacostraca; order Decapoda; family Cambaridae; genus Procambarus; species Procambarus virginalis. The sequence goes on along the minus strand of WNGS01009784.1, from coordinate 4,039 downwards.
TGAAAAAAACATTTTGTCCATTTGTCTCCGCCTCTACCGGGGATCGAACCCAGAACCTCAGGACTACGAATCCGAAGCGCTGTCCCCACACTTTGCTTACCTGACTAATGTCAACTGCTCTAGTGTTAATGTGTGCGACATTCCTCCCTCTCCACCATTACTCTTGTCCACATTCCGTGTGGCAAGTATTCTCGCACGCTTCAATAAAAGTTTGTACAAAGCTGCAAAGAGGCTTGTAAATACTTCAGATATGAAGTAACTGGTACCGACGTTTTAATTTGTTTGGATATAATTATCTCGCTAATATAATTGTATAGCTTTACTAGTATTGACCTGCAGCTTTAAAAGAGGTGTTACTAGGGTAAACGGATAACTATAAAGAAAGGAATTTTATCCTGAAAAGTCTGAATCGATTACCTTCTGCTGGTTCTGGGAATCAATATCTTCGCGGCCCAATGTCCAACCAGGCTTCCTGGTTGGTGGTCGTTGAACGCAAACATGACGTTCAACAATAACAAATGATAATTCTCCGGTACTGAAAACAACAAAAGATTACAGGATGCAAGCCGCAGTGAGAACACTTAACAGGGTGATCAAATACAAGATCTATGAATGGCAAGCGAGATATCAGATCAAGATATGTTGCCTATTTTACAGCGTATCTAATTCAATAAAACAGTTAAACGTCTGCCTGGAGCGCAGACGGAAAATATCTTAATCTATAGACCATATTCATGCTTAAATGTCAAGGCTCTAATGTGCACAATAAAATTACAAGGTATCAGAGCGAGACACGATGGTCCTGCAGCTGCCCGTCCATTACTACCAAAGTGGTGCTCACTACCACCTGGCCTCTACGCACCTCGGCAAGATTCTTGCCTTTACCTTACCTGACCTCAAGCTGATATGAACCATTTTCCTCTTATCCCCCCCCCCCCACACCCCCACCCAATACCATACCATCCTGCGTCCCTGAATGCGGGCACTGGTTTCAAAGGCGCAGGAAAGGATTTTGGAGAAAGGTCAGGTCGGACTGAGGTCACTGGCTGCCAGAGGCACGGTGATAACGACATGGTTAGTTTTTGTACGAAGGTTAACATTCCTGTCTTTATCTTCGGGAAAACTGTAGATTTATATCTGGTCAAACCTGAGTTTGAAGTAGTTGAAGGTTGGCCTTAAGAATAGCGAGTGACTGTGATGGAGTGTGCACAGCGTAGCGACAGCTGTACGACTGGTGCAGACAGCTGCATGACTGGTGCAGCTGGCTAGGATAGAGGAGTTGCACAGGCAGAACGTGTGGGTGATGGTCCTTGTGGAGAGGCGTAAGTGTGCTCATGAAGTGTGGTGAATTATGGGTATCGGTGGTGAGAGGTGAACGTGTGGTTGGTAGGGAGGTGAGAAGGTGAAGGTTGGTGAGGCCAGTGACCTCGGGTGTGGGTCAGGGTGTACACAGGAGAAGGAACTCTGGACACAACTGACCCCCTTCCTCCCTCCCATGCTTCCTGGTTGATACCTGGTTGATGGGGTTCTGGGAGTTCTTCTACTCCCCAAGCCCGGCCCGAGGCCAGGCTTGACTTGTGAGAGTTTGGTCCACTAGGCTGTTGCTTGGAGCGGCCCGCAGGCCCACATACCCACCACAGCCCGGCTGGTCCGGAACTCCTTGGAGGAATAAATCTAGTTTCCTCTTGAAGATGTCCACGGGTTGTTCCGGCAATATTTCTTATGCTTGCTGGGAGGACGTTGAACAACCGCGGACCTCTGATGTTTATACAGTGTTCTCTGATTGTGCCTATGGCACCCCTGCTCTTCACTGGTTCTATTCTGCATTTTCTTCCATATCGTTCACTCCAGTACGTTGTTATTTACTGTGTAGATTTGGGACCTGGCCCTCCAGTATCTTCCAGGTGTATATTATTTGATATCTCTCTCGTCTTCTTTCTAGTGAGTACATTTGGAGAGCTTTGAGACGATCCCAATAATTTAGGTGCTTTATCGCGTCTATACGTGCTGTATATGTTCTCTGTATTCCCTCTATTTCAGCAATCTCTCCTGCTCTGAAGGGGGAAGTGAGTACTGAACAGTACTCAAGACGGGACAGCACAAGTGACTTGAAGAGTACAAGCATTGTGATGTGATCCCTGGATTTGAAAGTTCTCGTAATCCATCCTATCATTTTTCTGGCTGTCGCAATATTTGCTTGGTTATGCTCCCTAAACGTTAGGTCGTCAGACATCATTATTCCCAAATCCTTTACATGCTGTTTTCCTACTATGGGCACATTTGATTGTGTTTTGTACTCTGTATTATGTTTAAGGTCCTCATTTTTACCGTACCTGAGTACCTGGAATTTATCACTGTTAAACATCATGTTATTTTCTGATGCCCAGTCGAAAACTTTATTAATATCAGCTTGAAGTTTTTCAATGTCTTCAGCCGAGGTAATTTTCATACTGATTTTTGTGTCATCTGCAAAGGATGATACGAAGCTGTGACTTGTATTTTTGTCTATATCTGATATGAGAATAAGGAAAAGCAGCGGTGCAAGGACTGTACCCTGAGGTACAGAGCTTCCACTCGCCCTTACAACACATTCCATAATGAGAAAATCTACTAGGATTATAAGTGGGCGCGAACCTATGACCCCGGCATTGCCAGTCGCGTACTCTACCACTAGACCCCCGCGGACGTTAAAAACCTTTAACTTTATTGACTTTATTTCTGTGCATTTCCTAATTTTATAACGGAGGCTGTTAGCTTAATACACATAATTTTTACACTTAAATCCGTTATCATTACACAATTAAAATGTAACTATAGAGTATGCAATCTTTTGTAACTGGGGGTTATAATGAACAACCCAAGATACCTGATCAACCGGGCTGTGATTCATTAGTCAAACTACGAGCAGCTACGTCTGACAACCTGGTTGACCAGACCAACGAGAAGGCCTGGCTAGACCAAGCCGCATCGCCGGAACCAACACAAAGTACGAAATAACCATGCTGTGTAAACGATTAAATGGACAGCTTGTTATGTATAACTTTTAAGTCTAAAAAGTTTTACTTTGCAAGTTTAATTGTGCGGATTGTTTGTTTTCCTATGACCCTGACCTCACTTGGGTCAGGCGACTCGCACCTGGTCAAACATGCTCGACCCGACGTGCCAAAGATTAAAAAGAGAAACTGTGGACCAGGTGGCAACTCGTGGTAACTTAAATTCGAGCTCCAAAGGGCTAGGTTGGGGAAGGAAGGAGGGGCGAGGATTTAAAATTCTGGAAGAGGATGGGGGTTTGGGAACGAGGAGGATAGAAAGCTCGGAGGCCTGTCCACCATAGGTTGGCATTGAGGTATGGGTCTTTTTCTTTTAAGTAGATTGGGTCCGGGTATGCCCCCTCTTCTGGGTTTTCTGACAATCCGTTCAGAATTTGTGGGTTTGGGAAGTTATCGTCGTGTATGAACCTGATTACCTTTGGCTGGAGAGTGATTCTTCTGGTACTGTCTAACGCGTGGTAGGGAGATGGAAATTTTGTTTAGGAAGTAAAATACTTGTTTTAATAGATTGTGTTATAACTATCGTATTGTGAACGTGTTCAGTTGAATGTATAAAATTATTTACTGTTTAAAACATTTCGTATCTAAAGCGTTATAAATTTCACTGGATTGTTAGACATACAGGGGTATGTGATGAGTAGCATTGGCAAACTTTACATGTATTGCGTAGATGCCCATAAGTACACTGAAGTGGGTAAGGTAATATCAATGGCTCTGGTACTTGGCACTTTTTTTTTTCGAGCCTTGTTCTCTGCGGCCGCACCCTCCGCTTTTCATTACGCTGGTCACAAGACGGCGGGCAAGTCCACTTTGCAAGTTAAGGGGAAGGCCTCTTACTCTTGATAACTGCTTATCAAGACTATACCTCAATGTAATTTGTAGCAAAACACTATAATTATGCTTCGCCCAATTATCTTTCCAGTGTTCATTATAACGCTATTTGATTTTTATGGTTATTGTATGTGTGTAATTTGTTTAAACCGTATCTT